>CABFWB010002391.1:42064-59121 GCA_902151455.1 Timema bartmani
ACTACGGCCTTGATATTAATAATTTTTTATGTGAATTTTGCTGTGTACAAAATGCCTAACCCTCATCCATTTCCAAGTAAAGTATGCAAAAGGAGCAAACGATCCATAGATTTAAAGAAGTGATGGAGAACCCGGAATGAAGAATCGTATTTCACCAGAAACAAATTTGAATCACTTAAAAGGTAAAAGTAGTTTGAAATATTACAACTAATGTTTGTATTTTGTGTTTGTTAAAGTATATTTAGGCTTATTTTATTTGTTTATTTTCTAAAAAAAAAATCTGCAGGTATGCCGAAAATGTGCCAAATATCAAATATATGTTGATAAATAAATTGTAAAAAGAAGTGTAGTCTTGTGCATGAAATGTGACCACGTTAAATTGGTTCCAAACGGAAATGAGCTAGATTTTGTAATCGAGTTTGTTGGCTACCTCAAGTTTAAAATAGTCCTTAGATATACACAAAATCTAAGGTGTTGATTATATTACTATATAATTTATAAGCTATGGTTTATTAACTATAAACCCTAATCAGCATGCATGCCGAGTAAATTACACGTTTTTCTGGCTGTTGGTGAGCGGTAAGTCAAGGTTTGAATCCCGGCTTGGTGTAATCTACTAAAGCTTTTTTTAGTAACAGTTTCCCCTTCCTCCATGCAAACGTGGTACATTTCCTCTCTAGTCTGCTTTATTCACTCTTATCCTATTATAATAACTAATTGCGAATAGCTTAGACGGATGGTAAAACGTTCTGTAAGAAATACATATGTAAAATATCTATTATTTAATGGTTTTAGGACTTGCGCCCAAGAAAGTGAAGACTTTACACCAACTGCAGGAACCTCCAGTTCCAAAGATACGCAGGCAGACATATACATTTTTAATGAAGATGACGAATTGGAGGATTTACTACCGAGTGTGGAACATCCTTCACTCGATAGTGAAAACAATCTTTCAAAATCTGAATATAGTAATGACAATACCTTACCACCACTTGTCATAGAAAACATTGAAAGGACACAGGATTCTCCCACTACGAGTCATCGAATTATTGATGTAATGCCTTTTTACTAAACAACTCAAATTAGATGAACACTCCAAATCATGTACGTTAGGTCACTATAAACTAAAAAAGGAAATAAGAAATGGACTTGAATCTACTCTGGTTTATTTTTGTGACAATTGTGATGATAAGCAATGCATTACATCGAAACAATCCATACACAAAAACGAATTGAATGACGCTGTTGAGTGGGGCAGTGTTTCAATCGGAACAGGCTACTCACAAATTAAAGAAATGTTGGCAGTACTGAACATATAAATACAAAAAACACGAGATTGACATCGCAAAGGTAAGACAACATTTGCAATGTTAGTAATGACTAATGATAATTTTTGATTATTTTCTTAACCCTACATAGTACCTAACCGTTTGGGCTATACTCATATGAACTAATTACACTAGTGTAGTAAGGTTGAGTAAACATAATTTAGAGGAAATATACCCGCATTTGCGTTGAAGAAAAGGGAGAAACCATTTTCAAAAAAACACCTTGAGTACACCCAACCAGGATTCAAACCCCAATATCCCTATTTTTGGCAGTCAAGTCTATGGTGAGAGTGACATCTTAGACCTTTCTACCACGAAAGTGGGATGGATTTTTAATAATAAAGGCTAGAAGTTTTTTTTTTCTGAAACGTTGTTTTTGCGTTCAATATTTTTTATTTTTATTGTTTTTTATTCAAACTAATTAATTTTGCAGCTCGAGGGTTGGTATTAATTCCTTTTTTTTAAGTAGTACAAATATAGGCTAACATAAGAGAATAAGGTAAAAAAAACACCAGCTTTTTAAAATCTAAAACTATGCAAGCTAGTATTGAAACTGTACATGTAGGCCTACATGTTGAAGAGGGTACATGTCAGATATAAATTATGTTTTACATAGGCGTGTCTACAAGGGGGCCAGGTAGACCATGGCACCCCCTAATGTTGCTCCAAATATTGTTTTCAATGAGGCAAGTGCAAACACACACACACAAACACCATTCCAAAAAGCTAAGAAATTTAATTTCTAAACCCCGAAAAAAATTCTAAATGGTGGAGCAACTTTAAAGTCGGTGTGGACCTTTCTTTGGAGGTCTCTTGTAGCTAAATGGTAAGACATATCAAAAAACGGCTCTAGAATAACATTAGTTTACATCCACTTGCAAAGAAAACTCACTGGGTGTTAGGGGGCGGAGCCCCAAACGAGCAAAGCGAGTTATTATACTACTATAAAGCCACATGGCTGACTCACTCACTGACATTAATGTTTACCCCCTTCCAGTTGAGATAGAAGCTTGAAATTTGGCAAACTTATAGCTTCTAGCCTGTAACCGACGGGAAAATTCCAAAAAGTAAAAAAAATAATTTTAAACCCCCAAAAAATTCAAAATGGTGGAGCAACTTTAAAGTCGGTGTGGACTTTTATTTGGAGGTTTCTTGTGGCTAAACGGTATAAGACCCATCAAAAAATTGTTCTGGGATTGCTTTAGTTTACATCCACCGGCAAAGAAAACTCACTGGGTGTTTGGGGGCGGAGCCCTAAACGAGCAAAGCGAGTTATTATACTACTATAAAGCCACATGGCTGACATTAATGTTTACCCCCTTCCAGATGAGCTAGAGGCTTGAAATTTGGCAAACTTATAGCTTTTAGCCTGTAACCGACGGGAAAATTCCAAAAAGTTAAAAATTTTAATTTTTAAACCCCCAAAAAAAATTCAAAATGGTGGAGCAACTTTAAAGTCGGTGTGGACCTTTCTTTGGAGGTTTCTTGTGGCTAAACGCTTTAAGACCCATCAAAAAACTGTTCTGGAATTACATTAGTTTACATCCACCGGCAAAGAAAATTCACGGGGGGTTTGGGGGCGTAGCCCCCAACGAGCAAAGCGAGTAACATTGTACAAATTTACTCCTTTTTTGAATAAAATGTCGTTTATGGGTATTTTACTGATCAATGCTTTTTCAAATCTTGGAATATATAAATAATGGCGTTTACGATTTGGTTCTAAATAGGCATCTTGAACTTTTTTGAGATTAAAACAACACTTTGCTGCTGGAAACAGATATATTAGCCTATATCAAATATTATTTTGTCAATAAATAATTTAACAGTGTTACTAGTGATTGATTGTGAGACATATAGATAGAGTAATATTTTGTCAGGAGGTGTTATAAGTGTTACTTGTAAATAATTGTGAGGAATATACCTAGAGTAATATTTTGTTAGGACGTGATATAACAGAGTTACTTGTAATTAATTGTGAGGAATATACATAGAGTAATATTTTGTTAGGACATGATGTAACAGAGTTACTTGTAATTAATTGTGAGGGATATAGCTAAAGTAATATTTTGTTAGGAGATGATATAACATATTTACTTGTAATTAATTGTGAAAAATATACCCACAGTAATATTTTGTTAGGACATGATGTAACAGGGTTACTTGTAATTAATTGTGAGGGATATAGCTAAAGTAATATTTTGTTAGGACGTGATTTAACAGAGTTATTTGTAATTAATTGTGGGGGCTATACCTCAATTAATATTTTGTTAGGACGTGATTTAACGGAATTACTTGTAATTAACTGTGAGGGAAATAGCTAAAGTAATATTTTGTTGGGACATGATTTAACAGAGTTACTTGTAATTAATTGTGAGGGATACAGCTAAAGTAGTATTTTGTCAGGAGGCGATGTGAGGAATATACCTCGAGTAATATTTTCAGGGTGGCCACTCATCGGGAAAATTGTGAAAAAATCTCGGGAAATGTGCTTGAATTTTGCCATCATTCGTGAATTTAAAGGCAGTGACCACTATAATTAGTTTTTTTGTGCATACACATTTTAACATTTGCCATGGGAAAAACCACTTTAAATGTATCCTAGAAAAACTAAATTTAAATAATTCTAGGCAAGGAAAACTATAATTAGCTTCTAGGGGTATCCAAATTTCAAAAAATTTCCAGGGGAGTTTCATTTTCAAAATATTTCTGGGCGAGGACCTTTCAAAATTGATTCTAATTGAAATCAATTTTCACAAAATTTATGGTGTTGAGTCCCCGGATATTCTTTGACTTGGGGGACAGTTTCTTTTTTTTTAAAAAAATCGTATACACCCCTACACAAATAAAGTTCCACCTTCACTGGGTGTAAATGTATAGGTCTATGCATACTACTGTTTATCTTGCCTAATCTCTACTTGTAGCCGAGGACACATCACACGTACAATAATGGCCTTTGTATCCAGACCTTTAAAAAATGTACGTTGAGAATGTAGAGTAATACCATGGATGTACCCTCGTTTTTAGTGGGGAGGGAGTGGTCCTGTCTTTGGTGGATCGTGGTAAAGTCTCCCAACAGGAGATGGTCAGCATTTTTTTTTACATAGACTCATCTAAGAAATCTGTGCGGTACTGCAATCTGTTGTGGTAGAACCGATGGGTGAAGGGGGTGGGGGCAAGAGGGGCATCGTCCCCCTGAAAATAATCCCAGATTAAATAAATCCCACCCCCCTGAATATATTTTAAATTCTCTGATATTATCGAATATGAAGTTGAAAGATCTTACATAACCTCAAGAATCAATTATCAAAAGTTTTCCGGAGAAGACCACTTCAAATAGTTTCTAGAAGCATCTAAATTTCGACAAAAAAATTAAGTTAGGAACAGTCTAAATAGCTTCTGGAAGCATCTAAATTTTAAACATTTTTGGAGGAAAGCCCCTTCAAATAGCTTTCAGGAGATCTAAATTTTAAAAAAGTAAACTGTTTGACGACTATTAAAAATTGCTTCTGAAGGCATCCAAACTTTAAAAAAAAAATTCCGAAGGGCATTACTCAAAATAGGTTCTAGGAACATCCCAATTTCCAAATAATTTGTAGGGGGGACTACTCTAAATATCTTTTTAAAGAGTCTAATTTAAAAAAAGTGGGGAAGGTCCACTTCAAATTAGGGACAGAGAAAACGGTAAGTGGTTGCCCCTCTTGGAATAAATTAGCCCCCTTCTAGCTGTAGTTCACACGTTCTGATATTCTCGAATATGAAGCTAAGAGACTTAAATCTGCAAATAACTTCTAAAGTCATTCCATTTTCAAAAATGTGCCAGATGGGGACTGCTCTAAATAGTTTCTAGAAACATCCAATTTTAATAATTTGCTGGGAGGGAAGCACTCAAAATAGATTATACACACACATAATTTTCAAAAATAATCCAAGTAACAAAACCAAATATCTTCTAAATACATTCAATTAAAAAGAAAATCCAGGTGAGAATCTTTACAAATAAAGTAATATTTAATCAGGAGATAACAGCGTTACTTAGGCTACTTGTAAGTTATATGAATAAGGAAATGTGTATATTCTGGTTGATATTTTATTGTAATAAAAATAATAACTTTAATATTTGTATGAATGCCTTGTATCGGTGGATTTACCAATATTTAATTATTTTTATACGTGCATTAAACAGAAGGGATATTTTTTATTTAATGTTAACTAAAGTGCACTATTTTAATTGATTGAAATTGTTATTATTAACAGATGACAGACGTTCACAGGAATGCTGATTTTACCACGAAAAAACATGAAATTAGATCTGATTGAGGGAACAGCATCCGGTTCCATTTTCGGCTCCCATATTTCCAGTTGGATTCAAAAAGAGCTCTTCACGAAATGGTTTAAACATTTCATCGCTCACACAAAACCAACTAATGACGACCCTGTATTGTTTGTACTTGATGGGCACTATTGCCATACGAGAAACTTAGAAATAATAAACCTGTCTCGTGAGAACCACGTTGCAATTGTGTGTCTACCTCCCCATAGCTCTCACAAGATGCAACCATTAGACATCTCTGTTATGGATCCTTTCAAGGACTACTATGCCAAAGAAATTGAAGTTTGGATAAGCAACCATCCTGGACGTGTGGTTAATGCTTCTCAAGTTGGGAAACTATTTGGAAAAGCCTATTCCGGTAAACTTCAGCTCACACCGGAAAACTGGAAGGAGTACAGAGATTTTAAAAAAACACAGATAAGACTTAGATGATAATAAAAACTCAAACCCAACTTTTATTTAAATTACTTGGTCACTAAAA
This sequence comes from Timema bartmani, assembly GCA_902151455.1. Taxonomy (NCBI): domain Eukaryota; kingdom Metazoa; phylum Arthropoda; class Insecta; order Phasmatodea; family Timematidae; genus Timema; species Timema bartmani. Next base: position 48,204 of record CABFWB010002391.1, read on the forward strand.
CATTTTAAACTAACTTACTCTTCATATATGGTGTAATATATTTTAACTTTGTATTTTAAATTGTCTTTTATTTTAACTTTTTAAACTGTTTGTATTGTTAAGGTGTTTTGACTCTGAATTCCACTGTGAATGCTTGTCAGTTCATAGTTGTTGTGTTGTGTTATTTTTGTATGTATTTGACTTATATCACAACAACACTACCAATGTAAACAGATATAACCAAATTATGCCAACTTCTTATAAGGGCAAATTATCATGTATCCATATACAATATTTTAAAGGTTACCCAACCAATTTAATTCATATTTGCCTTTGTTAAATTACAATAATGTCTAAGTCTTAACTTTATTATAATTATTATCATGCAGAAGTTGAAATTATTAATAGAAAAAAAAATCCAGATTAAAGTTTCGATACCGATACTTAATGTTATTGATACTTTTCTTTAGATACTAGTACGATATCGATATTTTTCTTCCAATACTTTAAATTAGTACGATATCAATATTTTTCTTCCAATACTTTAAATTAGTACAATATCGATACTTATCTTTCGATACCATATCCCTAGTAATAATCCTTAGACCGATCGATCCTCCATTGAGGGTAACAGGTTTCTTCAGCCGGAAGTAAATAAATGGTATGGTATTCATTATGGTTGCACATAAAATATAACTATAGTGGAACCTGGACAATTCAAACTTGAAGGTACCAGGGAAAAACTTAAACCTTCCAAAAATTTGAATGAAATACATTTCTTAAAAATAATTGAAAAGAAACACAGTTAAGTATGCAACCAAGCTCAAAAACTTTATTTAACGTATTTGGACATAATCTGTTCACAATTTCTTTAAAAAGTCATAGATTTTAATCGGTTTTCCTGATTTAAGTCTCTCAATAATAGTTTATGATTCTAATAGATTTATTGACTGGAAAATTGAATCACTTACATTGTTGTGACTTTCAAAAAAAACCTGAGTTCTTGGATATGGTCCATGGCTTCTGCCGTACTCGGGATAGGCCTTTCCTGAAGTACTGAAGAATTGTCCTCTTCATCACCATATAATCCATCCTCAGCCTGGATGTTATTGTTGAGAACTTCAGCGACAATGTCCGCATCAGTAACTTCACCTCACACTGCCACAACTTCATCCACGCTGATGAAATCCACATAGGAGATAGCAGGATCAGGAGTAACTTCCTCCCAGTTGTCAATAGCTGGCGCAGCTTCAATCACAGTTTCTCCATAATTTTCTTTCTTGATAAGGCCAGCTTTTTTAAAACAGTTCTTAATGGTCTCAACTTTCACTTGGTCCCACGCTTGCTTACACATTCTTGAGGCTTGAAGAACGTCAAGCGAAATTTTCTGAGTAGACAAATCTCCAGCAAGATTTTTTTTTCTACCAACAATCTTCTGTAGAAATGTTTTAGGGTCTATATATATTTCTTGGTCTATAGGTTGAATAACTGTTTGTCAATTTTTAAAAGCAATTTTTCAAAGAGATCACCTGCTTTTCTATTTGACTCATATTCCACTGGCTTCGATTTTACATTTTTGAAGCAACGTGGGTTATCCAATTTTCCAATCATTAACAACGGCAGCGTTTCAGAACCATCCATATTTGCTCCAATGCTCCAAATAACAGTGTTATTCGATCTTTACTAAGCCTTACCCCACTGCACAGTTCACCTTTAAATGCAAGAGTTTTGTCAGGAGTACACTTGTAAAAAAGTCCCATCTCATCAACTTTAAAAAAATTTCTGTTCTATGTCCTGGATCATTTCTTTCAAGTCTTCCTTCCAATTATCGGCTAAACGCACATAAACAGCACCACTTTCACCACATACAGCTTTGAAGGAAATCCCGTTTCGTTGTTTGAATCCATCTAACCACCCTGCACTCGCTTTCTTAATTCAGATGCAAAATGTTCATCCTTTGCTCTAAGAAGAGGGACGCTCACTGGGACTTTCTTGTCTCATACTTGTTTGAACCACTTCAGTACACAGTTGTCCACATATGGGTTTTCCAGTCCTCTTAATCTTTTCTTATCTTGTCCAATCTCATTTTCATTGCTCAACATTTTTTGTTTGTTTTTTCAAAAATGTTGAAAGTGTTTTAGGAGAAATTTCGAAGGCCTTTGATATTTCTGATTTCTTTCTAAGTCCCTTTTCCACTTCCTTTATCACCGCTACTTTTTCGGCCAAAGTTAATGATTTATAGGAATGTGGCTTGGACAGTGACATCACGATAAACACACACACACAAACACTATTGTACAGCATGTACCAAACAAAACTAGACAACAAAACAAAATAAACTCGCACGTCACAAGAATGTCGCTACGACCGAGTCACTAAGAACAGCGCACGTGACCACTCAAGAGGTTCGACCTCGACTAATGGAGTACATAACTGTGTGTGTAAACAAAGACATAAGGGTGAGCGGAGGAGGGGGAGGGGTGTGAAGAAGTGTACTGACGGCATTCCAACGTCGCCTTCCTTGTTTCCAAAAATAGAACAACATAGCCCCGAAACTAGAAGTAGGAAAACAATACTGCACAGTACATTACAACTTACGAAAAGTTCGAATTAGCCAAAACAAAATTCGAGTTATCCACGATTTTTTAACGTTGTTTTAATACAAAATTCACGGGACCGGGCGAAAAATTTGAATTAAAGACAATTTCGAATTTCGAAAGTTCGAATTAGTCAGGTTCCGCTGTATATGTTTACTTTTATGAAACTACGGGTATGGGTGATTGTGTATCATCCTAAACTAATATATTTTTCCTCAACACTATGATTTGACACAAACTGTATTTAAAGCATAAAGCATTTTTTCTCCATCTTTACATCAGTGCGGTAGCTTTTGATACATTCCCTAAATTTCGCACCGTTTTTTGTATGAAACTTCCTTATGTCCATGTGCTTTGAGTTTAGGAAACACTAAGTAGATGTACTAAAAATAAAAATACTCTTTTGTAATTAAAAATATGTATTAGAAAAATAAATTTAATATTGACTAAATCAAAAATAGTTTTCTAGTGCAATATTTATATAGACTCAATTATTTATTAACTTCCCATAATTTTCTCGTTGCACCATAGGGTGCCTCGGCACCCCATTTATAACTTCTGGTTTAAACTATAGAGAAGTAATTCCCACACTGTGGTACGTGTACTTCCAGAGATATGCGACGTAACACTAAGTTTTATGAATCATAAAATATTGTATGATAGTAACGTAGATTTTGACGTAAAGTGATGGCATTTATTAGACTTTCTTTTCATCTATTATGGTTTTGTTTAACTTACCGCTTGAGTTTTACTAACATTTGTAGCAACCATTTATACTTTGCAAGACAACAGGTTTTTCACAAAAGCAGTTTATTTGAAAACTGTCTGAATGGATACTATTCAGAGCAGATACAATTCAGGTTTTTGTGGATGTAATTAAACCAGGTGGATGCACTTCAGGTTTTTCATAAAGGTGTTTATTTGAAAATAGTCTGATTGGATACCATTCGGAATGGATACAATTCAGCCCCCCAGTTGTATTTATAAACAAGGTACAGGGTCACTTCACAGATAAACAAACAATATTTCTTAGTGAAAATTGTTAAAATTATTTGAAATTATCACAAATATATCATACACAACAGAAAAAAACTATTCAAACATGGAAGATGGCATGGGTATTAAATAATACTGTTTGAACTTTTTACATTTTTAAAGCAAAAAAAGCAAAAACAAAACATATAACATTCTCACTGAAAAATGTCTATTCGAAAACCAGTTTGTGACGTCAGTCATAACAAACCCTCGTGGTACAGCGAGGGAAAGCTCATCGAGCGGTGGAGGAAATGTCTTCAAGAAACACGCACAACAACCGGGCGGTAAACTCAAACTGAAAATAAACAATATTTCGTTTTTAAAAATCTTGCACATGATGGGTTGTTTCAGAAAACCGTTCAGGTGGAAAGGTATTAAAATATGGAGGGGGTGAAATAATAATAGTTTACATATCTCCATGAGCTTATTTTTAATTAATAAATATAGATTTTCTTAAATATGAACCTTGTTCATAAACATTGTTTTTAATTACATATGATATAATTTTAAATTCTAAACTATTCAGGAAATAGCACGTCAAATTGATATATATATATATATATACATATATATACATATATATTGGGCGTATGGAAGCTAAATCATAAGAAATGTTTTTAAAAGTTGAGATTAAAATAAAAATAATGGTTGGATTTACAAAAACCAAATTAATTTCGTTGAAACAAACAAACCTTATTTCAATAGTAGAAAAAATTACAAAGCTATTAAATAACAACTATAATCAGATTTAAGGATTTTACTAGTACTATACATGGTTTGTTAGACTTTAGTGGACTAAGATATGTTTAAAATCTGCTCCCAAAATAATCGTTTCTGATCTGCCACTTACAGTGAGGAAGGTCAATGCTATCCTTATGGGAGAAAGTGATCTCGAGCTATCATTTATATTTTCTACTACTACTAGGAGAAATACTTGCCAAATTATTTTTCTAAGCTACTAAGAAAGCCTACCAGTTTAAATTTTTTTGTATCGATTGGAAACTCCGTGGGGTTTTACTTTCACATTTTCACACAAAGCAATGTTTTAAATCTTAATAAAAATTAATCAAAACGTTTATTGACGATACAGAAGTGTCTTTCCACAGTGTCAATTATTGAAATGAAGACCTCCAAACTGTTTTAAATCTGATGATTTGACCTTCATGTGCCAAGAACTACTGTTTGTTATCTTTGAGGAGGGTCGTAGTACTTGAGCAACTGTGTCACCACAGCTGGTCATAATTCTGTCGTGCTCCAACAGCTGCCAAATAGAGCGAGACCTGATCATATTTTAGAGAGTTAAATGTTCAGGGGGAAAAAAAAAACAAATCAATGGAGTAGTCTGTAATGACAACAAAAATAAACATTAGACTTTGGCCAACAAATAGATTGATTTGTCTATATTTTTTGTTGTCTCACACTGTCCTCGTAAGGAAGGAATGGCAATAAAAAATAACACTGTGACGACAATCCCCAATAACCTTGACCCTATTTCATTTTGGAAAATGGAGTTAGTGAAAAAATCTGTCATTTAGGCTACGGCCAGGCTTGCGACCTGGTCGCCGCGACCAGGACGCTGCGACCAGGTCGCAGTAGTGTATTACATTGATTCTTATGAGGGTGGCCACGCTTGGCGACCAGCGACAGCGACAGATTTCAAAACGCTTTCGTGAGCGTTTTCAGGTCGCAACGACAAATACGCTCGCCTTTATTTCTTATGGAGGTGGCCACACTTGCGTTCGGGTCGCAGCCTGTCGCGAGAACAATGGACACTTGTGTGGGTTTGCTTGCGTCATCCTAGGTTAAAATGTCGACCGATAAGGTACTCGGGACCACGCTATCACTCCTACACTAAGCATTTTCACTAACTTTCTTGCAAACCGCCCAGTGTTTTCCGCCCGTCTGGAGTTTGACACTCGGTAGAGTACGGTACTTAGCAATGTTTGATACCGAGCTATTTATAAATGAAGTAATAATAATAATATTTAGCACCGCGTCTTACTACCCATTCGGGTTATACGCTTAAGTACTAATTACGCTAATGGATTAGGAATTGGGAGGGTTGAATTTAGAGGAAGTGAACCCGCATTTGCGTGGAGGGAAAGTGGAAAACCATTTAGGAAAAATCACCCCCAGTTCACCCTACCGAGACTCGAACCTTGATCTCCCCGTCCTCGGCGGTCAAGCTCAACACGACTGGCGCGTTAGCCAACTACGCCACCGTGGCGGGTATAAATGAAGTAAATGCCCTCTCTGACGTATGAGCAAAGTTCGTCAAATGAAGCTACACTCATTCTAAAATACTGAAAAAATCTATTTTCAGCCTTTCTGAGTTCATTAAATAAGGTGTGAAACTATCCATAAATACGTCTCTGCATATTAATGGGGTGGACACCGTATTTTTTAGATGTACGTTTCTTCTTCATATAACTAGATACTACTATGGCTAGTAACACATCTTCACGCCTTGGTGCCATGATAACATCTGGTCATAAAACGCGGCGACCAGGTCGCAAGCGTGGCCGGTAACAACAAAAAGCATTCCCCGCGACCTGGTCGCAGCGTCCTGGTCGCGGCGACCAGGTCGCAAGCCTGGCCGTAGCCTTAGCTCTATATTAAATCTATTTATTGTATCACGGTGTTAATAAGGTGTAAATTTGTATAAGTTGAATTACATAGGAAATATCATTACTTCCTAAGTTAATAAATAAATATCCTTTTAATTATGTTGCTTTATTCCTAAGTTTGATTGCCAACTTAATTTTAATATATATATTAAAGAATGTGGCTTTTGTTTTACTGTTTTAAATATTGCTTTGTTTCTAGATTAGGGCTACAGCCGTTGTGTTAAATAATGTATCTATTGACTCTCGTGGCAGCAATAACTTCAAGGTTATTAGTAACTAACACTGGCACACCTGAATCATAAATGTTCACTACAAGAACAATGCGAGTTCACTCACAACTGTGAAATGTTTGCTTTTAATGTTTAAACTATGATAACATATTTGCTTGATAGATAGTTTGCTATCAACATTCATGCTAGGGCCTACTTTTTAAAAATATAAACGATGGCACATGCGCCATTGATAAGGCTGATTGTATTGGTATTACTTAATTATTACAAACAATGGCACACGCACTATTGATAAGGCTGATTGTATTGGTATTACTCAATTATTACAAATGATGGCACACGTACAGTGGCGTAACTGTGGTGAGGCAGTTGAGACACGTGCTCTGGGTGCCAAATTTATTAGCAATAATAGAAGTTTCAATTTTTTTAACAATCAAAAACCTATTTTATATTTGAAGCCCGTATTAAAACGATTAACCAGTTTAAGTACAAATATAATAATCCAGCCAAAAGCTAAAGAACAGTTCTCAAGGGGTGCCATTTTTGATTTGCGTTGGGCGTCATCAAATCTAGTTACGCCTCTGAAGTGACACGCACCTTTGATAAGGCTGATTGTATTGATATTACTGAATGACAGGGCTGATTTAGACTATAAGATGGGACAGATACATTTCCGTGAATACAATAATATATATACCATTAAGAAAATATTAAAAAATAGATTTACACAAATATATATAGCTAGCAGCTGCTGACACTTATTAAAAGATTTAGTAAGCCATAGTAAGAAACAATAATATTTTAACCACATGTTGGTTACATTTAGATACATTTTTATACAGCCCATTAGCAGTAAATTAACAAGTCATAAAACACATGTAATCATAAGTAAATACATTAAATTTGAGCTATGTGCACATAGTCGTAAATTCTATTTTATTAATTTACTAGAAGTTTTACCCGTTCTTCACACGGGTAAGCTGTATCAAACATATATAAAATTAAGACGTTCAACATAGGTTAGCAACTTTTTTAAAGTTTCTCGGCTAACTATATGGATCCTCTCTAAGATTATCTTTGGTTTTCGTGATTTTTTTTTCTGTTTGCCTATACCAAATTAGAAGTGACTATCATATCAAGAAAGTATTTTCTATTAGTTTAGGAATTTTCAGGTCCCCCCCTTCTCAACCCTTCAGCCATTTTCCGGACCCCTATTTTGAAATTACAAACTTTCCCATTTTTATGTTATCTGTGGAGGTCCTTTTACCAAAATGCCAAATCAATATTTTTTTCCAAACCAAAAGCTAGATTTTATAATAATTTTGGGGAGATTACAAGCTTCTCCTACCTCCACCAACTATTTTCGGTTTCCACATTATAATTTTGAAATCCTAAGACTCCCGCCTCGAGATTTCAAATTATAATATTTTAGGGAGTATTTGGGGGTGGTATTTCTACTTACTCACCAAATGTCAATTTTTAAAACCAATAAATGGTTGATAATTTCAGTTTTTGAAATATCCAGCTTTGATTTCATGAAGCCCCATTATAAATTTTAAATGTCCCGACTATTCTGGGTATTTGGTTTTCCCCTTTACAATTATTAAAACATTACACTTTCTGGTACTCCATTTTGAAATTCAAGAGTGTTCATGCTTTATAGAGTTTTGTTGGTACTCCTTAAACCTGCTTGAACAATTTTAATCTTACACTACAATGATAAGTAGTTTATTCTATTAGTTTTGGAAATTTTAAACCCCCTACTCTCTTCTTACTAACGCAACTACTGCTTGTAAATTTTAAATTTTAAGACTTATTAATTGGTTATCTGGATATGTCCTTCTACTACCTGCCTGCCAAATTTAAATTTTCTATCACATCTGAAATATATTTTTCCTGTCTATAACCCCTCCACCCCCGGTCAGCCTATTATTATTATTATTATTATTATTATTATTATTATTATTATTATTATTATTTGGAGTGGGTCATTTAAGTGACAGCTAAAAAAATCTACCAGATATACTTACATGTATCCATATGATGAGTTGTTGTTCCTTTCAGCAGCTTAAGCTTTCACAACAAACAATTTGTTTTGATTATGATTTTATTTTAACCGTTTTTACATTATTGAAACTGTTAAACACGAACTTATGAAAATAGCTGTCCTTTTTTTTCACTTCGTGGAGGCGGTGTCTGTGGTTCAATTAAAAAGGCATTACAAAAGAGAGCTTCTAAAGGGCTGCGTTCTCTTCCCAAATTAAGATGGTGAACCAGATGAAACGAAGGCCATTGATGACGTCATACAAACGGTGTTTGGTTGTGTTTATGCGCATCTCCTTACAATATTTTTTTTTTTTAACTAAAGTGCTATATGGCTCTTTCTCTAAGTTATAAAAACACATTTATTTATTTTGGTGACCAGTTATAATAAGATATAAGTGTGAATCTAATGCTTTTTAATTTATTATTTCATGCACTATAATAGCTCTTGTAGCTGCAACCACAAAACTAAAAACATAATAATGGATTAAATAACCAAGCTATTATATTTGTTAATTACGGTTGTAGCCACATCTAAATATCATATTCTTTAAATTTAAAAATGACTCGAACCCATGACCTTTGGCCTTCCTAACTCATCTAAAAAGTTTTTTCTATTATAGCCCCTCCCCCTCCTCTACTTCCTGGTTCCCCATTTCGAAATTTAACCTTTTTAGATTTTTCTGGCTAAATGAGGATATCCCTCTATCATCCAGCAAAATTTCATCTTTCCAGCTCATCCCAAAGGGGCAAATCTTTTTCTGGATATACACACATTTACTTTCCACTTTATATATTTACTAGCTGGTGTGCCCGTTCTTCAGACGGGGAATCTAAATGTATCTTTGGTGGGTTTTTTAATATTAAATCAAATCAACCAAACAAAAAAGTAACCAAATCTTAAATCAGTTCAGTAGTAGTATCAAAAATGTTGTAATACACCAAAAACTGGTGTGGTAAAAAGAGAAAGGGGGAAATGCATAAACTACAAGGAAGTGGCATCGGGGATGAGGGTGGTTTACTGTTAATTGGTTTGGTTTTTGGGGCGTAAGGGTGCCAGGGCTCGTTTTCTATAGGTATAGGGAAGGGCATTTTTAATTTTGGTGGACATTTTAAATTCGACATCTTAGATCTACCATCTTGAGTCCGTCATTTTTACATATTAATCTTATATTGGTTTAAATTATTTGACTAAACGTGAAAAATAGGCAAGGTAACCAAAACATAATATCAAAATAGGGATATAATCTGAAAGTGTGATATCTTTACCTAAAAGCGATCATAAGAGAAGTAAAAAGAAGAAATATACTTAGTAACTAAACCACAATTGGAAAATAAGAACATCACGGTCCAACAAACAGCATAAATGAAATAATGGACTGTTATAATTATTAAGCCTACATATTGGTCCCTAAAATTAACGGCCATATTTCAATTTTCTACCAAACAAAGCTTTATTTTTCTAAAAGAATGTGGTACTTTGAGCCCCTTATTTATTGAAAACAATTTTCAATATTTTCTGATCACCTGGTGTGATCTTTGTATTTACTTGCAATACTAAATGTTTCTATACGCTTTGAAACTTTAAGTCCCACCACTTCTCCAAACCTACCCAATTTATTGACGCTTGTTTTAAGGTTTACAAATTTCAAACTCTTCTGGTTATTTGAGGTTGGCCCTCTACATTTAGGTAAATATTTAAAATTTTCACCATACGGAAAGAGTTCTAATATATTAGGTATATTGGGTTTAGAAAGTTTTTGGTAGGACGTCCCTCTTCCCATTTTACGTTCCTACATTTAGAAAATTGATTGCTCTCAAAGTGTTTGAGGTCTCTCTTATACCTGCCCGATAAATTTTAATCTTTACCACAATGAGAAATATGTTTTTTAATAAAAGTTCTGTAAATTTCAATACTCACCACCAAGGCCGTAGCCAGCCAATAATTTCAGGGGGGATTTTGGTGGGCCCATCCCCCAATTGACGGAGGCTAGCAAAAATTCTAAATAAAAAACTGTTCTAGAAGCTATTTGAAGTGTGTTTTTTATGGCAACACTACCCCCTAACTATCGGAGGCTAGGACAAATTCCAGATATTAAACAGCTCTAGAGGCTCTCTAAAGTGTTTCTATATGGCAACATAACCTCCTAACTGCCGAAAAATAGGAACAATTCTAAATATTAAACACCTCTAGAAGCTGTCTGAATTTTTTTTATCACAACATATCATAACTGCTGAAGGCTAGAAAATATTCTAAATAATAAACACCTCTGGAAGCTCTCTGAAGTGCTTTTTATGGTAACACAGCCCCCTAATTTGTACTAGTACCTTAATTTTGATATTGTTTGAACCATAAATAAAGCCATATATATTTTGTTCATAAAATTTCGGGGGGGGGGGGGGGTTG
>CABFWB010002391.1:72817-102053 GCA_902151455.1 Timema bartmani
GGGGGGGTGCAACTACTCTATTTGACCTTTTTAGGTGCGCCACTGGTTCCTTGACATACTTTTCACCAGCAACCGAGACTATGAGAGACCCGAGCCTTTGTCCATCTGCCCATCGATTCGGGTATTTTTCGTATTTTATGCTTTGTTTACTTTATACTACCCCTTATTTTTATGTGGTTAGTAAAATTTCAATTGCAAAGATACACGTTTCTGTGGAAGCATCATCTAAGGCGCTACTCTTGCAGTAGACTAGACTGCCGATGACGGGGAGATTAAGGTTCGAAACTCATTTGGGTGTACTGAAGGTGTTTTTTTCAAAATGGTTCTCCACTTTCCCTTCACACAAATGTGGGTACAGTTCCTATAAATATAACCTTCCTAATCCCTAAAACCATTAGCGTAATTAGTGCATAAGCGTGTAACCCAAACGGGTAGTAAGACGAGGTCCTAAAAAATATTCAAAGTTACATAAAACTGTTATGACATACCCACTTCAGTGGACGAATGGTCTAAGGCGTTACTCTCGTGTTAGACGGGCCTGCTGAATATTGGAAAATCGGGGTTTGAGGTCCTGTTGAATCTACTGTGAGTGTGTTTATCCTAAATGGTTTCCCACTCTTCTTCGACGCAAATGCGGATAGATTACCTCTGAAATTATTCTTTTCTCATCCCTAACCCCAATAGTTATTATCATATATAATAATAATAGTAGGTCTAATAATAATACTTAGCACCGCATCTTATTACCCGTTCGGGTTATATGCTTAAGTATTAATTACGCTAATGGGTTAGGAAGTGGGACCCGCATTTGCGTGGAGGTATATTGGAAAACCATTTAGGACAAACCACCCCCAATTCACCCGAGCAAGGTTCGAACTTTGATCTCCCCGTCCTAGTCAGTCTAGCTCAACACGAAACTAGCGCGTTAGCTAACTACGCCATCTAGGTGGGTTATCATATATGCGTATAATCTCAACAGGTAATAGGACAAGGGGATAAAAATAAAATTAACGTTATCACATCACATATAAATTAAATTAAAACATTACTTCCCTCATTATATGTATCCCCCCAACATTAGAACTAAAGGGGAAATTTAAAAAAAAGTACTGATTTGTTGGACGATTATGAGATCAAACGGAAATAGTACGAAATCTACGAGTGTTTAAATATTTATTTCTTTACCGCCCAACATAAAAAAGAGTGGAATTTTTAATACACACGACAATAATACAATTACTGGATTCTTTAAAATATTGAGATAATTTGTAAACTTATAGTACCTAGACCCAGGTCAAAGAATTTTCTCAGCCCTGTTACGCAAAAATACTTGAAAAGCGAAAAGAATTTGTACAGTCGCGTTAATGTCCATAGAAACCTTTCTATAAATGTTCGAAAACTAATTTAAATCGTAAACTCCAAGCCTTCTACGAAAAATATTTCAATTTAGCTACGTATATTAATTAAATAATTAGTAGTAAACCCGGTGACCTGCCGGTCTAGAGGTAAGGTGTCAGACTTCTGTGTTGGGGGCCCAGGGTTCAATTCTCGGTCCTGGCACAGATTTATCTGATTGCCAAACCCTTCCTTCACCTCTGACAAGACATGTATCAATCACTACTTGTGAATGTGAGGAATGCCAGACCTCCACCGTGGTTCGGATTCCACGCTAAACTGTATGTCCTCCATTTCATCTCACAATCACCCTAATATTACACATTAGCTTAAGTGCGTATAACCCGAACGGGTAGTAAGACGCGGTGCTAAATCTAAAAGTAGTAAACTATCACACATATCGATCTTTATAAAGTAGTAGGCCTATATTAAAATGGCATCATCGATATTTTGGTGCGAAGTAGTAGGTATTTTTCGTGGCATTAATTAATGTGTTTATTAATGTATGCTATCCCAACCTAGCAAAACTAACCTTTCTAAACTTCTACTTCTTAATAAAAAATATTTTTTATATCTTAAAAATATTGTTGAAGTAAATTATTAAAAAAGTATGGCGTGTTCGTGAATACGATTGATAATTAATTGATGAATACAAAGGCGAGTATGTCAATACCCTATTTTAGGAAGATGTATTTTATAAAAAAAATTGTTACCACATAAAACATTAGGTCTCGTTATGTTGGTATAGTTTATAATAAAAAATCAATCAAGTTTGTATTAAAATACATTTTGAATGGGAATCATTTTTAGTGACCCTTAAAATCTGGGAGTTTTATTTCAAGACTCTATAGTAGACCAAATATTTACTTCAATGAAAGTGTTAAACTGTTCCTCAATTGAAGATCTCATTATAAGCAACATTTTTCCAAGTACATTTTTTGTTTTTTTGAGGCTCCAATAGGAATTTTCGGACATCTATCATTTCTGCACCCTTTTTGGTTGGAAACTACCTGACTGAAATGTTTAAGCTTTTTAGGTCTTCTGTACTTTGAGATTTTTTCGACTTTGTTTTTCTGGAACATCCGTCTCCCATTTTGGAGAGCCCCTTGTGAATTTTATGTCACCAAATATTCCTGAACCCTTTTGGGCTAAGGACTACTTGTCTGCCAAATTTCGCCTTTTAAGTATTCTGAGCTTCGATATTTTTCCCTACGCTAGATTTTTGCGAATCCCACCATTTTGAAGCTCCCATGTGGAACTTTTTGTCAGCAAGTAAACCTGCAACCTTAATGGATAGGGGCTACCAGCCTGCAAAATGTCAGCTTCCTAGCTCTTCTAGGCTTCGGGATTTTTTCAACTTTTGTATTTAGAAACCCCCACATTGGGGGCCCCATTGTCAGTTTTCGGTCACCAGGTATTTTTGCATCCTTTTGAGTCAAGTTTTCTTTCCATATTGGTGTCTGTAAGAGAAGGTTGATTTTACACACTTGAGAGTAAATACGGAACAGTTCCTCAAGCTTACACAAGAAACCAATTCACTGTTTGCCGTGACAAGCTAGTGTCACTCAATGATGTTACAAATGAAGAAAGGTCTCTTCTAAAAATTAGTAGTTGGTAATCGCTTTTTGGAAGCCAGGGATTCAAGAAATGCTTTTCAAATATAAGTACGAACCAAGAAAATGTAAATGTAAAGCTTAAGGTGTTCTTTACTACAGTTGGTTGCATTCAAGCCTTGGCTGTAAAGATAAGTAAAAAATTAACTTCTATTTCAAATAATGTTTTTTTTGTTTAATACATTAATTATTTTTCTTCCTCCCTTTACGCACTTCAACCCATTCTACTGTGTTATTAGCGTTTAACCCGAACGGGTAGTAAGACGTGGTGTTAAATAAAAATAAATAAAAAATACTGAGTTGTTTTGGAAGTTTTATCAAAACATTCTGCAATATGTATTTTAATTTCTTATGTGTATAGTCTTGCATTTGTTCTCGTTATTCTATCTGTAAAATGTTTTTCACAAAGAAAATATGAAATAAACACAGCCATTAGTCTAGTCTGCTGATGATAGGAAGCTCGAGGTTCGAATCCAGGCTGGGTCTACTGAGGGTGGTTTTTCCTAAATAGTTTCTCCCTCTCTTTCCACATAAATGCGTGTATACTACCTCCAAAATGCTTTCTTCCTCATCCCCACCCCATTCGAGTAATTATCATTCACGCCTATTACCTGAATAGATAGTAAGACGTGATGTTAAAAAACCACTAGAGCTCCATTCACTCTTTATCATTATTCTTGGTTCTAATGTTCACGCCAATTTCTCCACTAACACTAAATTAGAACTCAAACTAAACTCAACCTCATTCTCGCTCCACCTTATGTAACTATCAAAACAAATTTTGAAAGCAGCCCTTATTAGAACAATAAATACTTTATATCTAACGAGTGTGTGACTAATCTGTAGTTTATACTTGTAGCCAGTTACATATATTTATTCTATATAGTTGATTATACAGATGAGGAATATTATTTATGAAAGCTTACAGCCTATTTTAAACGAATTTCTTGGCACGCCTTTGCCTGCTTGAAAATAAATAATTACGTACACCATTTTCGGGGAAAACACTCTGAAAAGTCAAAAGTAGACCACATATCTATTATTATACACCTCACATCTAAATATCTTATTCCTTAAATTGAAAAATGACACCCGGGCACTTGAATCTAGCCCGCTCTAATACTGAGCTATCCAGGAATCATCCCGTTCAAATTTAAATAATATTATATTTATATGAGGCTATAACCATAATTAACAAATCTAGATTGGCTATCTAGCCTAGTTTACCGTCATATACGCATTCGTACAGTTGCCATTGTACTATCGACAGCATCAAGCCCTCCCGAGTGGAAGATGGCTGCGTTATCTGATAGCTCGTCATAATAATTGATCACTCATATGTAGGTGCCCATTTCCGTACGTCCATTACAGACGCTGCCTTAAAATATGAGTGAAGAATAACCCTGGATTACTCCTGAATAGCTCAGTGGTTAGAGAATTGGCGTACTAAGCCCAAGGTCCCGGGTTCAATTTCAGTGTCCAGGTATCATTTTTCAATTTAAAGAACATAAAATTTAAAAATGCTTATTTAAGAGGAAAACATTCAAACACGTGACTTATTCCCTGAGAAGTTTTAATACAATGGCTCATTCACTCCTAAATAAATTTTATATAATCATTATGTCTTGAAAAATGCCTTATCATTATCATTTATTAATTCCTGCTTCAGCTCTCCCGTGGGGACTTTATCTATTCAGTAACTCTCTTACGTCCTGGTTTCATTCTTCAGCCGGACTTCTTTGATTTTTAGTTGCAAATAATCACAAGTAATGCATATGTTACATTTTGGATTCATGAATTCAATATTCAGAGTGCAAAGTATTTCGTTTACACATTATTTAACAAATTAAACTGGAGTTGTTATTTTAAGACAACAGACAATATTTTTATAGTCGTCATATATATTAATTTATCATGGAATACTGTACTCGTGCTTTTTGTATTGTTTCCTAAGACTACCCATTCTACTATAATAGCGTTTATATTTTGTTATTTTATCTATATTAATTTAAAGAATCACTTGCTTTCTATGAGCTGTATGCTATGCATTTATGCGTTAATATGGCCAGTTCCTTCTTAAGTTCGAGGGGGGAGGGTGTTGAGGGAACGCTTGGACCCTGAAATTATCTACACTAAAATGTCATATCTTCCTAGAGCTTTCTAACATTGACTATGATATTATATACTATAGTCAAGTCTTTGGTGACCACAAAAAAAAATCTATAGCTGGTAGCATGGGTGGACAAAATATTAAAAATAATTTCGAGTACGGGTATTTTTTTATCACTGTGTATTACTACCCGTTCGTATTATACGCCTATGTACTAATTACACTAATGGGTTAGGAATTATGATGGTTTAATTGAGAGGAAGTACACCCACATTCGCGTGGAAAGAAATAGTGGAAAATCATTTTGGAAAAAAACACTCTCAATGCACCCGAGAGGTATCGAACCCTGATCTTCCCGTCTGCGGCAGTCTAGTTCTATACTAGATTAGTGCATTAGACCATTCGGCCACCGGAACGGATTACTGGTAGGCCTATTTAAAACATTAAATAAACACTGATAAAATAATGTATTTAAAAGTATTTCCAAACTAATTAAAATTGAAAACAATGTCAGCCTCATTAGGTAGGCCTGTTAATTAGATCTTCAACTAATGAGTCATTCTCCTCACTATCTATGTTGTTTTCACTAGGCCTACATGTGAGGTCTAACGTTATTTCAGCATTAATAAATTCATCCTTTGATAAATAAAAGTTTATTTTGATTATTCATTTTGTTTCTTCTTTGTAAACCATCTCGAACTGCGTGTGACCATTATTTACATTATAAAAGAGGTGAATGTTGAAGAACACAATGTACTGTACATGTAATTAACATTGCACTCTTGTGAGTTTATAAGCAAACAAATGTGTTTTTAATCCCTGGTGGAAGTATGGGTGGCTTACCATTACTCAAAAATTTAAAATTGCTAGTTCACTATCAAGGGTGCCCATATGGGTTTTCCAAATGGAGGGTGGATTGGAAGTCCCATCTGCCGGGGCTGTGGCGCCCCCTTCTCACCCCCAACCCCGCTCCTCTAGAGAAAATTTCAGAAATTTAACATTGCGAGGGAAGGAATTTTAGAGCATCTGAGTTTCAAGAGCCAATTTTTGCAAAAAATATTTTCTGGAAAATTAAAAAAAGCTAAGCCCATTGAAAAGAAACATAATATTTTTCACAAGTTTACTGAACAGAACAGAATGAAAAGAAAGCCGTTAAAGAAGGATATTGATGACTCAAAATTGAAAGTAGAAAATTTTAGTCAAATCCCCAAACACAAGGTTTTATTTACAACAAAATAAATATTGCAGTGTGATAAGGGGGGTTGGAGGCCCCCTTATCATCCATTTATGGGTGCCATGTTCACTTTGTGTTTTCTTACAGCCCTTCAAATTGGTATTATTGAATGATGAATGAACCACACCGATGGGCACGTAGACAAATGCATCAGTCTAATATAGTTATCCAGTGAAGGGAAATCTGAGATTCGAACTCAGACCGAGTGTACAGAAGAGTGGTATTTTCTCTAAATCTTACCTTACTCCTATTCACCCGATTAGGTTAAGTATAAAGAAAATCGAACCGATAGTAAGACGCAGTTCAAACAAATACAATTAATGTTTTTTATTACGGAGAGATCGAGATTTGAATCTCAGTCAGGTGTACTAGGGGTGGTTTTTTCAAAATAGTTTTCCCCTCTCCCTCTACGCAAATGTGGATACACTTCCTCTAAACTCAACTTTCCAAATCCCTAACAAATCATTGTAATTAGTAAATAGGCGTAAAACTTGAACGGGTAGTAAAACGCGGTACTAAAAATAACTATCTCTTGTTGGTACTCATTTAACTCCAGTATAAAGCGTGGATTTTGACGAAATAGATCAACTACAGATCAGATTTTTACTATTTGGAATTTTAAAAAAAAAGTGGGAATACAACATAACGATTCATCAGTTACACATAGATTTTAAAAAGGCCTAGGATTCAGTTAAAAGAAATAAATCATATGAAATTTTAGTTAATTTAAGTAAGTCAAGTTAAGTAAACTTGCTGAGCTAATTGAGGCATGTTTGACAGATACACGTAGCCGAGTATGGGTTGTATGTCACTATCAGATGCTTTAGAAATACATAATGGGTTGAAATAAGGAGATATAATGTATTTTCCCATTACTTTTAAATCTAGCCATTCAAGTATGCTCTTGGGGTAATGCAAGAGGGTAGGGAAGAGTAGTAATTAAACGGAGCAATGCAGCTATTAGTTTACGTAGACTATTTAGCTTTATTGGGTAGTAATAAGGAAGCTGTTGAAAAAATGCAGATATTTTATTAGAGGCAGGTAAGGAAATAGATTTAAAAGTGAACTCTGGAAAGACTACGTATATGATCACACAGAGAGCACAGATTGGGGAAAATAATTTAGAGATTATTACGAACAACATATCATTTGACATGATTAAGGAGTTTAAATATTTAAGAACAATTTTAACTAGCAATAATGGTATTAAATTAAAAATTAAGAAAAGTATACAGTCCGGAAATTAATGTTATCACTCAGTCAGTAAGTTGTTATCATATCGTCTGATTTCAATGAATGTAAAGCTCAGAATATACAAAACAATAATTTTACCGGTTGTTTTCAATGGTTGTGAAATATGGTCTCTTACCTTACATAATGAAAACAAATTTAGGGTGTTCAAAAACAAGGTGCTTAAGAAGATATTTGGTCTAAAAAGGGATGAGTCTACTGGGTAATGAAGTAGGTTACATAATTATGAGTTACATACCCTGTACTAATCACAAGACAATGTTAGAATAATCAAAACTCACAAATTATGGTGGGCAGGACATGTAGCGCAGATAGGAAAATCTAAAACCATATTCAAGGGACTTACTGACTGGCAAACCCAATGGGAAGACACCATTGGGAAGACAGACTCAGATGAGAGTATAGCACTAAAACTAACCTGAAGGAGATAGAGTTTAATCAGGTTGACTGGCTAGAACTAGCTCAAGATAAGGATAGGGGGTGATGAGGTGGACTGGATAGAACTAGCTCAAGATAAGGATAGGGGGTGATGAGGGGGACAGGATAGAGCTAGCTCAAGATAGGGACAGGGTGTAATGAGTTGGACTGGATAAAACAAGATAAAGATAGGGATAGGTGGCGTACTATTTTAAGTGCGGCAATGAACTTTCACGTGCCTAATGTCATATAGTAAGCAATAAAAGTGATGACTATAAAAATCACTTCTGTTTGATCCGAAAGTAATATTACAATCATATTATTATTATTATTATTATTATTATTATTATTATCATTATTATTACTGGGAAACATGTAAAGCTACGCTTAAAAATTTCAAAACATTTAATTTGACAAAATGCCATCACTTTATCTTCGACATCTGATGCTCCTAATTGAGATGCTCTCAGTTTCACCTGTCGTTGCGAAGAGCGGTCAGTTAGTTGCATAGCTAGTTGCTTACTGGTGGAAAAAACAATATTTCTTCCGTCAGCACTGCAGACAGCATTATCTGTCGAGTTATTACAGGTTAATACACCTGTTAAAAACACTCCTCTCCGTTTACACCTGCACATGCCACCTGTCATGACAATACTCATATTCAAGGTAACATAAACCCTTGGAATCCAATTTCGCTTTGCCTTTGTCTACCAATATACACAAGTCACCTAGACACAGAATAACCAGAACAATATACAACATATTTTAAATAAAGCTGTGGCATTTTACAACCATAAACACAAGTTACTTAGTAACAGAACAACATTAACTAACACAATCTACCTAGCAACATAACAACATGAACTATCACAAACAACCTAGTAATGAAACAACATGAACAATCACAAACTACCTAGTAATTAAACAACATGAACAATCACAAACTACCTAGTAATGAAACAACATGAACAATCACAAACTACCTAGTAATTAAACAACATGAACAATCACAAACTACCTAGAAATGAAACAACATTAACTATCACAAACTACCTAGCAACATAGCAACATGAACTATTACAAACAACCTAGCAACATAGCAACATGAACAATCACAAACTACCTAGCAACATAGCAACATGAACAATCACAAACTACCTAGCAACATAACAACATGAACAATCACAAACTACATAGCAACATAGCAACATGAACTATCACAAACAACCTAGCAACATAGCAACATGAACAATCACAAACTACCTAGTAATGAAACAACATAAACTGTTTACACCTCCTAGATTCCACTCAGTCATTGCCCACAAGCAAATACATTCTCTCCACTAACAGAAAATATTAACTTTATACATTACTTGGATTTCATAACTTTTGCAGGATGTAGCATGCTTTTTATAAGTTTGAGGTCAGTCTCTCTATTATATTAACTTAATAACGCAAAATAAATTTCTTGCGCGAGCTACCAAAAATGCCACCTCGAGCTATCGGTAGCTCGCAATCAACCGTTTGGCGAGTCCCGGTCTAATGCCTTAAGGTCATCAGAATTGATAAGGTTACAGAGACCAAGGGTATGCGGGTATTTAGAGGGATAGTAAGGGACAGAAAGGGCATCAGCGTCACTCTCTCTTATTCCAAAATAGTATCTAAATGAGTTTTAAGGAAATTAATTAAATATTTTATTAGGTCTAGTGAGAAACATTTTATATCATTTTCATTATTTGGCCCAAATGTTTACTTAACTTATTATTTTAATCAATGTAATTAACCATATCGGTTCTTTGGAATATTTAGAGAGAAAGACTTTTTGGTAAAATACAAATTCAATTTTTCTTACTCTCTTTATTTATTAAAAGTGATTATTTAATACATTTTTAATATACATAAAAATACGTCTACATGAGCAGAATTAACTTAAAGCTTTAAGTTAAAAAAGAATTACTGTAATAGTCGTTTATTTGTGGATATAACAGTATACTTTCTGACATCTTAGCTTAGTCGGTAGCATGTATGTCTAATAATCTAAGAGTCCCCGGTTCGATTCCCGGCATGGTCAAAAATATATTATTGGGGAAATGTGGGTTTACCCTTTCACAGTGATGAATTTAATGGCTGGGGACTGGATGTTGGGGCTGTACTAGTATTAAATTAGATTATAGGACAGGCCTAGCAAGCCGGTAGTGGAAAATATATGGCCATGGGATGGACACAGTAATGGATGTAAGTAAAAAAATAGTATAATGTTTAGTTATTTATAATTTATAAGAGTATATAATAGAAGATCGTCTAAAGATTGAAATATTTAAGGATTAATACTTGTTTTTGATCAAATCTTTAATTGCGACATTTTGATACAGCTTAATTTAATTTTGAACTTAGTCCGGTGCTCACAGAACTAAGTAACGAAATCGAGTATATAAGATGGTTTTTTAACTGACTCTGTATGAAAACATTATTATGAATCCGAATCTGAATGGTGCCACTTCGGTACTCTTTAGAATTTTGAGATATGACGTCATCAAGATGGTGAACGATGCAATCCAAACTATTGTAAGTTTCAAATAGCTGAAGCTGTTATTAATTTTAGAGAGGAATTCACCATCTACATATAATCTGAAAATTGAAAAATGACCCCTGGACACGGGAATCGAACCCGGGACCTTTGGCTTAGTACGCCAATGCTATAACACTGAGCTATCCACGCCAACTACCGAGTCGAAGATGGCTGCGTTATCTGATGGCTCGTGAATAAAGCTGACAATTTCCGCACGTCCATCATAGACTCTGCCTTAAAATATGAGTGAAGAATGACCCAGGCCACGGGACGAATCCTGGATAGCTCAGTGGTTAGAGCATTGGCGTACTAAGCCAGAGGTCCCGGGTTCGATTCCCGTGTCCAGGTGTCATTTTTCAATTTTCAGAATATGATATCTAGTGGAGTAATTCCCTATTAATAAGCATAAATAATAGCTCTGGCTATTAATTCTTAATATATGTGCGATCCCGTACAATTTAATAATTGTGCAAATGGCAGCATAACAGCCAACTACCGAGTCGCAGATGGCTGCGTTATCCGATGGCTCGTGATATTAATATAATCACATACTTGTAGCCGACGATTTCCGCCAGTCCATCATAGACTCTGCCTTAAAATATGAGTGAAGAATGACCCAGGGCACGGGACGAATCCTGGATAGCTCAGTGGTCAGAGTATTGACGTACTAAGCCAAAGGTCCCGGGTTCGATTCCCATGTCCAGGTGTCATTTTTCAATTTTCAGAACATTGTAAGTTTATTTTCTAACATGGTCGTAAAGTTGTAGTGCATGGTATCAAATGAAGGCTCTTAACGTAAATAACAAAAATAAACACATTTTAATTTAATTTGTAGTAGATTAAAGCAGATGCAGGTGCAATGAAGTGAATTTTCGTGAAATTGTAAAGTGTTATAAAATTGATGAATTACCGATACGTTAACGATTCCTTTCTTTTATTTCAAGGCTTTGTGCTAGAAAAATAGTGTAAATACAATGTAAGAAGAAAAGTGCATATTAATTATTGTGAATGTATCAATGAACATCTGATCACATCAGGTGAAACTCGAATTCACACTATTATCCAAGCAAGCAAACATCAAAGTGATCAACTTCGCACTTGACTTGAAAATGTGCTGGAGAAAAGGAATTTATTGACAGTTAAATATCATAAACAATTTGTTTTAGTTTATACATCTAAATCACACATTGAGCGATTCCAAAGAAAGAATCCATTAACTAATCACGATGCAGGCCATACAAAATTTGCAAAAAAGAGAGTGTGTAGAAGTGCAGCTGAATATTTTTCATTCAAAATCCCCTTGCATATTTGGTGGCCAAGAATGTAATGTCAAGAAGAATGACAAAAATCCAGCAAGATGGCGTACATCATCTGAATGTCGCACAAAGGATCCGACAGGAAAGAAAACATTTGAGGATTCTATATCAAAAAAACGCCAGGAACGAAATTATGAGTTGTCTAGTAAAGTTTGACTGCAATTTCAAGGTGAAATTGCAGATCTACATACCGCAGATGGGAGATACCTTCAAGACTGTATGTATAATTTCATGAGTCCAAGAAATGTTTGCTTTTCAGCTAAGGAGACTCTATCTACTTCAAAGGAGCACGATGTGCCTTAAATTGAAATCAAGTCCATATTGGAGGAAAATAAAGACAGTTCCTGGTCCTCTAGTGAGATTCAGAGAACGTACATGGAATGTGGTGGAATTCTACTTGACATGTCCTCTTATATCACACAATTATGTAAAGAGCTCATACCTGATTTAAGCTCTATTTCATGTAGGGGCTATGCTAACGTTATTATGCTCCGAAAGAATGCCATAAATGTATTGAATCTTCAAACAAGTAATGATGATGACTATGCTTTTATGTCAGTTGAAACAGTTATTAAGAAGGAAAACAATCTACTTCTAAACAAAGTTGTGTTCAAGACACGCATTGATCGTGATGTTGCTATAAAAGAAATAGGTCCAAAACTTATACGTCTTCTTGAATAAATAACAGGTGAAGATGCAGGCAAATCTCTGCCCTCTACTATTATTGTCACAAGTGTAATACAGAAAATATATACCATATTAGAAGTAACCATAGACATTCTTCTGAGAGAGAAGAGAACAGTTGAACAGTTGAAATTATTTACGTTTATAAAGTCAGTTTTACGAATTATTGGAGCCACTGCCTTAGCTACAGGTGATCAACGAAATCTGCGACTAATTTTCAATTTTACATTAGTACTGGTACAAATTATGGCTGACAATTGTAATGGTAATTTAGCTTCTTAGAATGGGCTGCAATCAACCCATTCACCCTCTCTGATAGTGATGGAGCCAAAAAAATCTATCAGTTTTGATGCTGCAATGGAAGACACTATTGTGCGCCTTTCTATGGCAAATGTGAAACAAGCAAATTTCAGTTTGCCAGTGCAAGATTTCAATAGATCAAATAAACCAAAAATGACTGCTACAGACTGTACACCAAGAATGTATTTCTCTTAAAGGTTATTGCTCAGCAGTATGTTTCACTTCAACGATTGAAGAAGTTAGATTTTGACTTCTTTAAAGAGTTATAACTGAACCATCTACTCCGGAATTTGGAGGCTTTAGTAAGAATATTTCAAGAGATGTTGTTATTGTTAAGCCAACGACACAAGTTATGCTCACTCCTCTTATTGATATGATCCCAATTCCCATATGACGTTTCGAAGTATGGAAAAAACGCATTTCTAGAAAAAAAATATTATTAATGCAAAAGCTTAATAGCTTAAGTCACTTCCACCCGTATCTTAAGCCTTGAGAGAGCCCAGTATAAAACATGTGTGGGGAGAAAAGCATAGGATAAAGAAAGCTCTTCATAATCTTGATTTCACAATTCATGGTTGGATTAAAAATGAATTATTTAAACTACTTTATCCAGTAACAAATCCATTTGGAATTAGTTTTGTACCACCAGAAATTCTAAAACTTATCCGTTGTGGTTGCAAAGCAGATATGTTTGTCGAAGAATCTAAGGATAACACAGCAGGAGCTACTATGTACTATCTATCATTACAAGATTATTATGTATATTATTGGAAGTTTATTAAACAACATAATTTCTGTTTGTATTTTTAATTTACATTGCTATAAATTATAATATTTGTATTAGTCTATTGTTTTGTACAGTGCTTATTCGAATTTTCAGGTGTGCCAACCCCCATAGATAGAGGCTTTTATGATGTACTCAAATGAGTGGAAAAAAATCTTGAAAAAAACTTAGAGGTTTCTTTTTTTATTTTAAATTTCTGTTCTTATACTCTTTTTTTTTTTAAAAACGCTGTCCAAGCACGTAAATTTGGAGAAATAAAATTGATTTTTACTAAGGCTATGGCACTGCTCCTGGAATTTTGTTATATAGGCGATTATGTCAATCAATAGTGCATTAAAAGTGGCAACACTAAAATGATATAAAATCTATTCAAAATTGTTTATGCTATTTCCGAGAATATATCAAAAAACTTATTATTTTGGAGGGGGGGGGGAGGAAGAGGAGGATTGGAAGCCCTAACACTTACTTTTTTTAATTAACATTGGCACATCTTTAGATCATTGCATTGCTAATAATGTCCTTATTGTGAACTCTTCTTGTTATTATTGTTTGATGTTAATTTCCTTTTATTAAATTTTAATATATATAAATTTATTTACATCAAGCATTCATCTTTGAAAAAGTTTGATTACAATATTTGGGTTCAATAATATAATTTACTTGTTACTACAATTAACTCGGGGGAAATAAAAAAAAACTATAATACTACAAAAAGACCAAATTTGAGCACGGGACTCTCTCAGGACCTCTGGGTCATGTTGGGAAAAAAAATGTAACCTTTACTGTCCAAGCAGACTTACTAAACAATCAGATATTTAATAAAAAAACAATTTGAACTTTTTAAATATATAAATACTATACACATTCACTATAATCAATTTCCTCAATGAGGTTGTTCGGTGGATACAAAAAAAAAAACAATGAATACTAAATAAGGTTATTGCATTTTGTCGAAGTCGATAATAAAAGGTTTCATTTATAGAGTCAATTGTGGAAACAGAATATTACGTTTAGGGGAAAATTCTACTGTTAGTGTGTTGAGTTGAAATTAATATTATTCTTTGATTTTGGAGTAATAAAGTTTAAAATGAAAAAATTTGATGAAGACCAGTCGAAATTGTAGCAAAAAAAGAAAAACGAAGGATGATTAACGAATAAAATTCAGGTTGATATCACCTCATGTTGATGGAGTCTTGTAGAGTCTTCTGCGTTGAAAATGTTAGTGGATCATACCAACTCACTTGTAAGTCATAGCCGTGGTCTGGAGGTAATTAAAGCTGTCCCAAGTAGTTGTACCATCTTTTCCTGTCGTTTGGAACACTTTTTGTGTAATTGGCACTAATAAAACTGGTAATTAACACACTGCTTTATTCCATTGAATTCTTTACAAGTCCGCGTCTTTTTTGATTCTTCATAACAAGCCACGCTTCCTCTTTGCTCTCCCCCTTCTCCACTGTTGGAGTCATTTTCATTACTCCTTGTATAGGGCGGCCATTTCAAATCTCATAGAGGATGATAAGACGGATAAAACTCCAGTTTAATAATAATAATTTCTTTATAAAATAACTGTACAGGCATTATTATTCTTGGTTTCCTTCGACGCAATGCAATAACCGTTGGAAATAGTAAATTTAAGATAAATAACCACTTAAGGATAATTAAAGATAAATAAAGGTATACCTTGATAGAATTAAAATTCTTACATTATTTGTTAGTTTTGACCAATAAAAATTATCTATAATGGGTCAACAGTTTCATATTACATTGATGGTTTGGATTGCATCTGCTGCCAGCTTAATGACGTCATAGCTCAAAATGTTCAAGGTTACCGGAGTGGTACCCTCCAGATTTGGATTCAGCACATTTTTTTCGTAAAAGATCATTAATAAAACATCTTTTATACTGCAATTTTTCAATTTGTTAAAGAATGCATTAAACGGGCACAGGACTAACTTCTTATCTTTCTGCATAATCAATTTAATCTTATATTAAATTCTTGTTGGATTAATGTTTGATTTTTATCTTTTTGATGTAAAGTTTTTGAAAAAAAAAACACCTTCAGATTGTTTTTACCGTTTACACATATTTCCTCGATCGTTAGTCGCATGTGAGGAAATGGTAAAAGGGCTCAAGTCGCCAGCCGATGTTTTGTGTACCTGACATTCGTAAAGAAAGGAAATAAACTTTCTCACCGCACTTTTTCACTCCTTTATCTAAATGCATTGCCTATAATTTGTAAGCTATGCGAAACAAAATAGGCCTAGTAGGCATTGTTATAGAAACATTATAAGAAAAAATAACATCGCAGTTCACCAAAGAGAATACATTAAATAATATATTCTGTTACAGAAACTTTTTTTAGCACCACGTCTTATTACCCATTTGGGTTAGAAGTTTATTTACTAATCACGCTAATGGTTTTATGAATTAGGAAGGTTATATTTAAATGAAGTGTTACAGCATTTGTGTGGAGGGAGAGTGGAAAACAATTTAGGAAAAACACTCTTAGTACACCCGACTGAGATTCGAACCTCTATCTTCCCGTTATCAGCAGTCTAGTATACTGCGAGAGTAACGCGTTAGACCACGCGGCCAACGAAGCGTGTATCATATTATTTGTTCTGTGGATTTTCAACTCTTCACTCCCCAAAACTATATTTAAAAAATAAATATTTGTCTATAACTAAGAAAATATTAATTCTCTAAGATATTTTTTCAACTAAATGTGGTTTATATTTGACAGTCCTTCAACTATGAATTGATAATATATTTAGTATATCAAAGAATTACGATTATATGACCAATATAGTAAATGTACGCTTATGTAAAGTGCCCTCAAAGTCATTATCATGGAGAAATAATATGCGCCATTTTGTTTGAAATGTTAAACAATGCCTAGATACAAGTTTTAATCAAAGTCATTGGATCAATTTTTGAGAAAGTTGATTTTTTCTCTTTTCGGCAGTAAACTACCATTAATTTTAGGGTTGGATAGATGATTTCGAAAATCCCTCTGGGGAAGTTTATGAAAACTCTCTCTATAGGCTGTTCCACTTTTAAATTGCAGTACAGGTTCTTATGGACACTTACCATTTATTTCTAACTTATTGGTTTCCCTGTAAGGGCTGTCCCTTTTCTACTCAGTGGAGTTGTCATTTTGTAGCTTACAAATGAACTTTTTTATTTCTATGAAATTAGCTTATTATATTATGTAGCACTCACATGTGTCTATTTAAAGCAATATAAAATACAACAAAATCTAAACAATTTAGTTTTTACAAAAAAAAATGAGGATTTTGTCCTAGTTCCATGAGTTTCCAAATTCATCACGTCACCGTTATAAGTCTCGTTCCAATTGTGTGGGAAATCCAATAATTTTATGTTGGCTCTAGTAATAGTCATGAATATTATCGTCTGCAAAGTCTGAAATTGATATATTTTACACAAGGTTTAGAAAAAAAATATATATATATATATTATACCTTTAGAAATATTCAAAGTAAAACATGAAAAAGTTGTCTTGTTAGGAACTCTGTTTCTTTTGATATTACATGAGAAAGAAACTATAAGAATAGTTAAGATTTATTTTTGAAAAAACAAACAAAAGACAAATAAAAATACATGCTATTGGCTACGTGTACAACGTTTAGTCAATTTTACATTTATATGTAGATCATTATACTTATTTGTTTGTTTATCTCAATAGCTTGTATTTGCTGAAACAATGTTAAATATTTCAAGTTATATTTCATGTGCAAAAACAATTTATTATACCATAAAATACTTTTGGGTTAAGAAACCACCTACCCACAGTGGTGGTCGATTGGTCTCATACTCTATAATCTAATTACACTTTGCCACTGATATTAATCAGGTTGGGGTTCAAATCCTGGCCGAATTCATTGGCATGAGTTAAACACCTTACCACAGTCGGTAACGCATATGCCAAAAGCGCTTGGAGCCTCAGTCCCGGGCTCTATTCCCGTTATGGTCAGTGGTAATTTATAGGGCTGATAAGCCCTTTTACAGATATTGCCGATGCCGATTTAGTTTTTTTTCGTACAATTTTACAAAAGTGTACAGTAACACTACTCAAAAACAACAAATTATCTGATTTTGCCACTTTTATACTTTTCATGATAGTAGTAGGTTGTTGAATAAAAGTTAAAATTAAAGTTTTAAACGTTAAAGTTGATTAGATATATTTTATTGTTAGACTTACTGTATTGTTATAATAAACAAGAATGTACAGTACATAATTGCAAATAATTTAAAATACATACATGATTAGTGAACAAGGTTCTGTGCAGCTAGCCCCTAGAGTACGCAATAGCACAATAATGATACGTTATCTTGGATGTATTCGTTGTTTTTGCTGTGTGAATAAGTTACGGTTACGTAAATAAAATATAGTTCAGTTAATTCAGCCAACGGAAAAATATGGGGTATATAAAATATAAATAACTCAAATCCAAAACGAAAATTATTTAAATAGAAAGCAAAATGCTGTGCGGATGCGATGGCCTCAGCTCGTACTGAAAGATGTAGGTAATATTTCATATTAGGTTGCTATACAACCTTTATTCAATTATAATTACGATACTAATAGCCATAACATGATTTAGTTTTAATTTTATATAAATTCACAGCAAGTAAAATTATACTGGCCCACCTAATATTGTTTTTGATAGTGTTTAACTTTGTTACTTGAGTAAATCCTTATCTTTAATAAATTTATCAAATATTTCATAATTTGAAATAAGCATTAAGGTAAATAAAATTGAATGGTTTATTTTGTTTAGAATGTTGGTTTTGCTGTTTATTATAAAAATATATATAAAGCAGAGTTAAAGAATTTATTTTTACATGCAAGAGACTGTATTTAAATATTTTTGTTTGAAATATGAATTATATTTTCATGACATAAGAATTTAAAAATATATCTATAGGGTTAGAATTATTGGCGTAAAATATCGACATGATAAAAAAAACTATTATCCTTGGCCGATTGTACCAATATCGGCCGATATCGGTGTCGGCTCAGCCCTAGTAATTTATTATCGGTAAATAGTCGGATGGAAGTATGAATGTTGTGTTTTTCTTAGTATTAGGCTAGTTTGTAAGTCGTGTGTTGAAATAGTGCACGTAAAATACATTCAATATCATTTTTTTTTGAATCTCTGGGGTTCTAATGCAATGTAAGTGTTTAAAAATATTTGTGGCAATAATAAGGTCACCATGACGCCACTAATTTAATATCTTGTTATTTTGACGCCAGGATCTAGAAGACCGGCATCGAGCCAAATTGCGACAGTTACGTCCGCAGTTCGCTTGGCAGCTTGGGTGCATGTCTATCCATGATGTTATTCATCTTGCGACCAGTGGCATTTCTAGACTCTAGACAGAAAAAATGGGGGGCGGGGGGGAGTACAAATTCCTGCGCGTACCGGTAATTAATTAAAATGAATATATAACATATAAATACAAAATACACGCCCTAGACATAAAATACGTAAACATTCATCTACACTTTGGTTTAAATATTTATAGCAATATTTTTAAATTCTACATTAGGAGTGTGTGAAGTCCACTTTTTCAATTCAAAGAGGGCTCAAATCGAACATATGAAATATTATCAAAGACGAATCTAAGTTTAAATATTATTTGTTAATTGTCTTATGCTTGAAAATATTATTGTATTGTGGTTATTTATATATTTTTATACACTAAAATCACTAATAAAATATATTACTGCACAATAATTTTTATAAAATTTAATTTTAATCTGATAAATAAAGTTTTCAGAACACACGAATTAATTACTTCGGTTTTTTCATATGACTATTAATTTCTAATGCTCAAACAGCCAATAATTTCATTAATTGAACAAAAATATAAAATTTTACCTGAAAATATTGTTATTTAAAAGCTTCGTTCAAAACCTACTCTTTTTTTTCGAGGTAAAGTCTATAATGATAATTTGTTTCAAAGCCCATTTGAAGTTTCAGAGCCTCGCACACACCTATCGTGCACTTTTAATAAATCCTGCATAGGATCGCGAACAATTAAAAAGCTGAATTCCACTCTTGTTAAGTATATAATTATGTTACTAATGGAAAATAAATAGAAGGCAAATTGAAATGATAGAAGCAGTCAGGATAGAGAAATGCTTGAAAAAACGACTTAATGAAACTACTACTTGATATTTATTTTATATACAAATAAAGGTAAAAACTAGTTTTCTAAAAATCAGCTAAACGCTAGTTTATTTAAAAATTAATTCTACAATTTCCAATATCAGCAAACTTCCGGACAACTTCCGTTTGATCTTGGACCAGTCGTTCACTCAGCTCTATATCAATTGACAATACATATATCAAGGCTAGATAGTCTTTAAGTAAGATTTAACCCTTTTCATGGCTAAAAACTTCTTTCACAAGCTGTTAAAGATACAGGTAACGCTAATAAGAGAGAAGACGTATGCAGAGATTAGGAAAAACTACGTCTTTTTTTTAGTTATTTAAAAAGGTATTTGAGGGATTGTATTTTGTTGACAAAGGTGTTCTTAACTAAACATACTTCGGAATGAAACTTATACAAGTGCGGGAAAAACCCTTAATATTTTTTAGCAAACAATTTCATGTAGAAACATATCATTTCTAGGTGGACAAGCACTTATTGCACCATTTACAAAGTCATTCTTAGTGAATCTACGTTCCAATTCACCAACCATATTGTCAATGATTTCAAATCTATTATGTTTACATTTTTCCACTACGGGTGAGCTATGCCCCCTTGTTTTTCCTGGTAAAGCTGATGTTATAACGAATACATAATTATAATTATCCATCAATTTGTGATGTGGTTCTGTTTCCCTAGATTTTGATTCATATGGTATATCATAGTCTTTTGCTTTTTCACAGGATACCATCCATATAAAATGAAAGTATTCGTCAGATCGTTTTTATTTCAGTGTAGTTATTAATGCGTTTACTACTCTTTGAGCTGCTCCAAAATCTGCAACTTTTTCTTGAAGTAGTATGGATACCCCATTTTCTAGTTCCAAAATCCCTGAAAATATTTTCATAGCAAACACAATATTGAATTTACAAAACAGCTTAGATTTTAACAAATCTGCCAGTGCTGTAGGAGTTGAAGCAAAACTTTTATAAAATAAATAACTCCCTTGTATTTACATACCCTACGTGTATAACTTTGATGAGGTATTTCCACTGCTTGCTCTCCGGGATAAAGATTCTTTTGGGTGTCAATAAACTTATGATAACACAAAAAGACACAAATTGAAAGCCATAACCAACCTCTAATAAACCAAATGTGTCACCAACAATGTCCACTCTGACGACAAGTCTAACAAAACTAAATTTAAACTATGTGCATTACAATGCAAACGCAGATTGTCAACAATTTGTATAAATATGTTTTTGGCTCCATTAATGCAGCCTGACATCACTGATGCACCATCAAACGACTGTGCAACACATTTTTAGGATTCAATCCTACAGTAACAAGGTGCTCGTAAACTCTATTTGCCAATGACTTTGAATCTAGTTCTGATAAATGAACAAAACCAATAAAAATTTATTCTGTATCAGTTTGTGCTATAGATCTAATAAACAAATGTCTGATCTACTTTGCTTACATTCCTTGCTTCGTCTTGACGTAAATGTTCAACAAATTTAATTTCGTGCAGTGGCTCACAACATTTAAAATTCAAAAGGTAGACACAGAACACACAATCTAAAAATTGAAACCAAATACAAGGAAGGTAAATGCTATATATATATATATATATATATATATACTCCATGTGCCACTATATAATTAGAGGGTTGAGATTATGAGTAAAGCAATTGTTATCTATACTCTATGTTCCCAATATCTATATAGGTTTGATTGAATAGGGAAGGTAATTGTTATCTGTATTCCTGCCTCCCACTATCTATATAGGGTTAAGGTAACAAGGAAGGTAATTGTCATCAATATTTATGGTTCCCACTATCTATAGAAGGTTGAGTGAATAAGGAAGTTAATTGTTAATTGTATTATTGGCTCCTACTATCTATATAGAGTTAGTGTGACAAGGAAGATAATTGTTATGTGTATTTCTGAATACCGCTATTTCTATAGGATTGGTGTGACAAGGAAGATAATTGTTATCTGTATTTCAGGGTCCCACTATCTATATAGAGTTAGTGTGACAAGGAAGATAATTGTTATCTGTATTTCTGGGTCCCACTATCTATATAGAGTTAGTGTGACAAGGAAGATAATTGTTATAGTGTATTTCTGGGTCCCACTATCTATATAGAGTTAGTGTGACAAGGAAGATAATTGTTATGTGTATTTCTGAATACCGCTATTTCTATAGGATTGGTGTGACAAGGAAGATAATTGTTATCTGTATTTCTGGGTCCCACTATCTATATAGAGTTGGTGTGACAAGGAAGATAATTGTTATCTGTATTTCTGGGTCTCACTATCTATATAGAGTTAGTGTGACAAGGAAGGTAATTGTTATCTACACTATGGGTTCCCACTATCTAGTAAGGTTGAGGTGATAAGGAAAGTAAATGTTTTATTCCCTCCTACCTCCCACCGGCTATGTAGGGTTTAGGTGGCAAGAAAGGTAATATACTCTACTACCTATTACCAAGATCTAAGTAGGGTTGAGTAAGGAAGGAAGGTAAGTGCTATTTATACTCCTTATTCCCACTGTGTCAATAGGGTTGACAAGGCAAGTAAAGTAATAGTTTTTTGTCCGAGAGAAATAATAATATTGAATCGATTATTTTTTTTATTATTTCATGCTTAAGCTAATTTTAAGTCTGTTCTACGTGCGTCCTCTATTGTCTAGTGGTCATATAGTCTAGTTCCTGACTAAAGATCCATTAGTTCCGGGTTTGACCCCCGGTACTTACAAAATGTATCTGTAAAGCAGTGGGTCTAGGACGAGATTAAACTCAGCCTCGTGAGGACCAATGAGGAGTCACTTGAATTTTAAAAAGTAGCAGCTTCGGTTTAGAAAACCGAGATTAAGAGCCGCGGGTCTCGTTGTATTGACTCCAAGACACTCTCTATCCACAACTGTTGGCACTATAATCGCTAAGGGCGGCGGCCGTTCGGTCGGTATGGCTCATTGGCGGGCTAACGCCATGGATTTTTTTTTTCCCTATATTTCTATTAATGTTGCAAACAGTTTCACATATAAGTAGTTTTTCAATTACACTCAAAATAAATGCTAAAATCGCGAACTCACATTAAAATTAATCACTTTGACGTTATAGTTTTTTAAAACATATCACACATATACGCGTTTACAACAAATAGTATGAATAAAACAAAAATTATCTTACTCTTGAGACTCTTTAGATTTCGAAACTATTTTAAAATTAAATTAAATTAATTTTGCTACTAATCTTGATATTCACATTGCGTTGCTTAGTTACCCTCCGGTGTACTTGGTTTATTTAGGGGCTGTGAGACGTTAAAATAATTTATCTTAAATCAAGTGTGATGAAGTGTCCTTTAAATCATGAAGCTCTTTAACATAGAGTTTTAATAGGGAGTTGAGTAAATCAATTGACGAGACGATTAGATAATGTTCTCTAACTATTCTATATTACTCACCGATCAAACAATTGGATTCTCCGATTATTTGACCTTGGTAAATATATGTTCAAAGAATTTGTATGACGTCGGAGAGTGTGATTTATGTTGACTGTATAATTGATTGATGAGATCAGCTGCAAGGTTATCAACAATCCGGCAGAGATAGTTGAACCGGTTCTAGTCGGTAAAGTTTGGGTTAGCTCTTAAGTGTCTAGGTCACAGACAAGGATATACCAGATCTTCAGCCCGGAAGTTTCGCTGCGCTCCTAGAAACAGGTTGAATACATCAACACTAGGGTTCTCTAGTGTCAATGATCAGTGATAAAAGCACTTATAAATGTGCAGTTGTTAAACGACTCACTTTTAACACGTTCATCATAAAGGGAACATTGTAATCGTAATGGGCAGCCCACGTTAGCTCTTTGTGAGGTAGGATTGTGTGAAGAGGGGGTTGGGTCACTACCTGAACATAGTTATGTGGAAGCCGGTCGATTGACTCGAGATGGATATTTGTGTCCTTTCTCTGGGGAAACCATGTTTAAAATGAGCTTTTTTTTTAAATGCCCTTTGATGGCACCTAGCGATACCCATGTTGAAGGACTCAAGTTCTCCTACGAAGCGCATTTATTTTAACCTGGAGGCTAGGGGTCTGGTGTATACCTGATCTAAGCCTAAGCTTAAGCCTATTTGAGCTGATGAAACACTATTGATATATGCAAGCCTTAAACTGCATTACTTGTTCGATGATTTTACATGATTAGTAACCAATTGTACATAGAGAGTATCTCGTACCACTATGTAAACACACACACCCTATTTTATGCTTTACTTTTTACATCCATGACTGTTTTCAGCCTGTGACCTGGGTCCGTTTTTTTATTCAAGCCATATATTTTCCACTACCGGCTGGCTAGGCCTGTCGTAGCTTTATATGCCTTATAATCTAACTTAAGATTAGGATAGACAAACCATTTGGTCCCCGGCCGTTAATTTATCAATGTGGAAGGATAAACCCACATTTTACCAATGATTTTTTTTCCATGTCGGGATTCGAACCTGGGACTCACTCAGTAGGCAGACACGCTACCGACTGAGCTAAGGTGCTGAATTCCAAAGTTCA
Source organism: Timema bartmani (assembly GCA_902151455.1). Lineage (NCBI taxonomy): Eukaryota > Metazoa > Arthropoda > Insecta > Phasmatodea > Timematidae > Timema > Timema bartmani. The sequence goes on from CABFWB010002391.1 coordinate 97,241, forward strand.
TGCTAATTACATTAATAAAATGTTAAAATAGAATTATGAAACTGCTATTTTCAATAATATATTTTTAAGCAAACATTTTCACTGTTATAAAAGTACAACTTGTGTACAAAATAATAATAATAATAATAATAATAAAGATATCACTGTACTACAAACCAACCTAGGCTTTTTATGAACGATATTTGACTAAAAGATACAAATAGCCATACTTTGCATAACCTTGGAATCTAGAACGCCGTAAAATAACGCGTAAAAAAGAAATGGCAAAAGGCCACGCACGGGTCGAAGGACAAATATTGATCTATGAGTATTGTTGTAATAGCATAGCTCAACAAGTCCAAGATAACCCCGTTCAGTGTAATAGTCAGGTATTAACTGAGGAAGAAGCATATGAAGACAAAAATGTAAAGCCAGCCTTTGCAAAGTTCTATAAGCCCACATAGCTCACATTATGTCTCGATACATTGAATCACTCTAGATATATAGCTTAATTCTATGCGCAAGACAAATTACACTCCTACTTCCTCTACATCACCCTTATTTTAATATTGATGGATACATCCCCCTTCCTGGTTCCAGCTTGAGTATGTACTGGACCCTAAGTTAACATTCACAGGATAATAATATAGGTAACCCCCTTTCACAAGGATGTATTTTAATTTATCGGGATCTACAACAATACGTAAAAATACATTATTAATAAATCAAATGAAAATACACATTAATTGTTTATTACTGTTTAATTGACTTTTGGTTGTAAAAATCTAGGCTAATATCGATAGAAAGATATCAATCTTAAAACATTTTTTTTATTTTCATTAGTAGTACAATCACGTTAACAAATCAATTCAACGAAAAACAATAATTTTAATCAAACCAATAAAACAAACCTATCCATCAAACCAGAGCTATCAGATAATGATGACAAGGGGAAATTCCCAGATATTATATTATAAGGAGCTATTTATAGAATTTATTCATAATACAAGTAGATATATACTTAATATTAATGGTTTGGAATTTAAAACTAAAAGCTTTAAGGGCATTTTAGGCGCTTGCAGGCACATTAAATGTAGTGTAAGAATTATAATGTTCCTTACCCAGTTAAAGTTCGATGTATTAACGTTGTAATATTATATAATAACTTATATAATTCAATGATCAGCCCACGTTATGTATGGTTCATGAGTGGCAACTATTAATTTTGACGCCAGGGCGATATAATTTTTGGCTTTATTTTCCAATCACTTTTAATTAATTTTAATTAAATAAATTTAAACAGACTAGCCTGTTTTAAAACACTTGGCTAAGCTCAGATTTTATTTTACGAGAAAACTTGCCACATGGTTGAGAGGTATTGTTGACGCACACCAACATTTCGATGAATTATTACAAGGAATTATGGGTAAGCCATGGCCCACCTATAGTGTGGTATCATATGTTTTCACAATCGACTTTCATTTCCAAGTTTGATTTTATTATTGTAATATATAATAATTAGTATGTAGATTTGAAAAATTATGGGTGCCCTTTTTCCTTTGATGATTTTTTTTTCAATATGGCATCCAACAGGGGCGCAGTATTTTATGTTCGTTTGTTTTTTATGTATCTTGTCGATCTAGGAGGAGGATTTTTTAGCTCAAAGAATTTGAATCTCAACCTAAAAAAAAATTAAGAAAGTGCATGTGATCTGTTATTGTCTATTTCCGTATTTTATTTACCTTGAAACTTATTTTACTCCACATCTTTCGACTTTTACGAACTAGTGACTCTTCTGTTATACTTAATTTTTTATCTTATATTGTTTTGTTTTTTATATGAATGGTACATGGATACTTTCTTTTGAATAATATTAGTTGATGCGTATAGTTTAACAGTTTGATGAACTGCATAGTGTGTTTGAAGGGAAATAACCTACGTAAAAAACCTGACAAAGATGCTCTACTAAAACTTAAATACTCTGCTAATTGGCGTGCAAGCTATATGGAATCTCAATTTGTGAAAGAATCACACAGCAATATGAAGAAGACTTCCTGCTAAAAACAACAGTGTACCACAGTGCATTTAACAAAGATATCATTCATACTAAAAAGCTGCAAAGCTAGAGAAGAGATACTCGACTTCAGCACTTTTTCTTGCAAAAAGGGGTCGTCATCAACGTCCTTAAGTTGTAAAAATGAGAGTGAATTAGAAGTTTTGTATTACCTATCAGAAAAGAGCACTGTGTTTTAAGTGTGAAGAGACCAATGCAAAAGAACTGTTCTTTGTATAAAAAAAATTAAATAGTAACTAAATGAAAATTCCGTTGCCAGTTAACAATTTAATGGTGATAGAAATATATACCATAGTTACTTTAGGGCCTACATCCATTACTGTTTCCAGCCTATTATGGCCTGGATTAGTTTTTTATTCAAGCCATATATTTTACACTGCCGGTTTGCTAGGCCTGTCGTAACTTCATATGCCTTATAATATAACTTAAGAATAGGATATGCACAACATCCAGTCCCCGGCCGTTAATTTATCACTCTGAAAGGATAAATCCACATTTCACCAATGATAAACTTTCAGCCATATTTGGAATCGAACCCGGGACCCTATTCTCAGTAGACAGACCTGCTTTAAACGGAGATAAGGTGTCAGAAATATATTACATAATAACAAGTAATTGATCACATGACCTACTTAAAATAGATGTTAAAATGATTTAAGGAAATAATATTTTCAATTGCGAAAACTCGACTAGTGTATTTTTAATCTAAAAAGAGATCTTCAGACTACTGATTCACATTTAAGGTATATTCGTTATGCTAATATTAATTTGGTTCAAAAAATATCACCAATAAATATTATCATCTAATACTTAAAAAATAAATATATTTCAGAAATAAAGTGAGGTCAGGTTTCGTCGAGAAGAGGTGTATTTTTTTTAGATCATCATTAGGTCATCGATCTTGCGATTGGTTTGCAACAGCTCTCCACTTTTTGCCTATACTGGGTCAATTTCTTTACATCTTTGTACCTTCTTCTAACAACATCGTCTCACTCGCTGTATGATTCATGTAATCTAATCTTGTTCTCCCTCTTGAATTTCTCCCTTCCACATCTCCTATAATAATTATCTTGGTCAAACTATCGTTTCTCAGTATATGTCCTACCATGTTAACTCTTCTTTGCTGCATACCTTTCCAAAATTCCTTTTCATGATTTGCTTTTCTCAGCACTTTTCTATTTGATACCACCTCCATTCATGATATTTTCAACATTCTTTTGTAGCACCACGTTTCAATGCTTCTAATCTTTTCCTTTTATTTGCGTCAATGGGATAATTTTGTGTGTAAGTAGGTTATGTTAAATTGAAGACAGGTAAGTTTTTATCTAATGTTATTTTATTTTGCTTTGAGGCATATTATACTATGTCATTTTCTGTAAGTAGACGTGAGCTGCGTTAATGTGAACCGAGAAGAAAAATTATGCTACGTTATTTTGAATAAAGGTTGGTTATCTCCAGTTATATAATGAATATTGTGTGCTATAATATTTGAAATAGAAGGAGTTCATGTCATTTGTGTTTATTTGAGATAGGTTATGCTAATTTTGTTTGAGTAGTCAGGCTACGATTAATATACGTGGGAAATAAAGAATTTAAGTTGCGGTTGAATCTCTCAGGATCTTCAGAATCCGACTAGGCTATTGCTCTATGTTTAATTTGAGTAGAGACGTGAACGCTCCCAAAATAACATATTTAGTTTGCCTCTCTTTATATCGTGTGGATTCGTCCTTGACGTTACACATCTTCCCCTTCAGATGAACTGCCCCATGTGGCAACTGAATGAACCAGTATAGTTTTATCAATAGTGGAAATATGAATGGTTGTCATGACAACGCGTCCCGGGATGGCTCATTGATCCAGCCGGCAAAGATGCTTGCTTACCCCTGGCCTTGACCATGGCACTACTTCTTTCTTCTTAAGGACAATCTGTTCATAGTTCAGGGATATCGTTCTGACAGTTCTTTGAGGTTTTGTTTCTTAGAGTATCCTTCTACAAACACTTCCCTGACCTAGGCGTCGTTAGCGGCAGAGCTCGAGATTGCACACTCTAAACAAACAAAACAAGGTTTCGTCTCTTAACAGACGTTTATTGTTTCTATCTTTATCAGTAACACACTAGAATAAATGTGTTTATAATTTTACTCTATGGGTGTCATTCTATTAGCACCTTTGAGAATTGATGACATCCAGTCAACCATCATTTTCCTTTTGGCCTACTATCCAAATCAATATATTTCTGTAAAGGCTAAAATAAGCTTCGAACGTGCCAAGGGCACTTACGTAACTAGATATGGTTTGGCCTTCTTTCCTACTCAACCACCGTTATAAGAAATATGGTTAAGATCAGTTAGTTCAAAATGAAAATTTGTGTTAAACACTGTTTTTGGGGGGGATTGTTTTATCGAACGATGATAAAACTTGATTTAGAGGTTACTTCATACACAGATATTTCTTTATAGCAACCACTAAGATCAAATTAAATATAAAAGATCAGAAATGTAATATTTTGGTTTTCAACTTACTTAATCCATGGTATTTAAGAACCTGAAAGTTCATTGCCACACTTACAAAAGTACGCCATCCATCCCTATCTTGAGATAGTTCTATCCAGTCCACCTCATTACAACCTATCTCTTTCAGGTACATTCTAATGTTATCTTCCCATCTGCGTCTGGGCACAGAGAAATGTGTTATCTCTTTTTCTATGGTCTGGGTCTTCCCAATGGAGGCGAGCATTTTACCCCAAGACCACCGAGGTCA
>CABFWB010002392.1:7477-34348 GCA_902151455.1 Timema bartmani
CATTCCACCAATTATAAGTTTTTCGGCCATACCAGAAATTGAACCCGGGACCATTATTTCTAAAGACAGACGCTACCTACTGAGCCAAGATATTTGACAAACTGAGGTCAATACAACAACAGTACTGTGTAGTCCTATTTAATTATGAATAACCTTATCTTAAATAGTAGCTACCACAGTCCAATTTTCATAGGAAGGGATCAATCTGACAACTAAAAAAAGCTACTACAGTCCTATTTTACTAGTAATAACCTTATCTGACATCTATACAAATTACTATAGTAGCTTTTTTTCCATCCCGAAAGGGTATTAAGACGTGATGCACACAATAAATATTAGCTATTTGAGATGAACAAATCTTGTTTGCAATAATCTTATTTCTGATATTCTATAACGCAATTATTAGTATTTCAATCTGTAATTATGTTTAAGTGGAAGACAAATTGTATTAACTTGTCTCTTAAGGTGGTATATAAGTGGAAGCGAGAATAAGCCAGTGTTTTTGCATTTTTTATGGTAAAATAATTTTTTGGTCAAAATAAATAAAATTAAAAACATAGAATTTAATTTTCTTCATAAGATGACCTCAACATTTCTTGTATATCTGTCAACGGTGTCCTGGAATTTAATGTCCCCTTTTTCTCTTCATTTAAAAAGTTTGTCATCTAATGCTGCTATGCGCACGACAGATATTCAACAACAGTTGATATCAACATGTGAGGAAAATTAAGCTCTGTTTGTACTGGAGCAATATTTGATTTTTTCTAGCAAAAAAAAATATTTTTTTTGCCATAAAAACTGTAAAAACATTAGCCGTTTCTCTCATCACTTTCCATCCCACCTTAATAGTTTCGTATATTAAACTACAATCTGCCCACTGATCTAACGGTACCGGGTTCGATTCCAAGCATGAAATGTGGGTTTCCCCTTTTACAGTGATGAATTGAAGCCTGGGGGCTGGGTGTTATGTCTGTTCTAGATTCACGTCAGTCTTGTGCCGATATAATCAGTCAATTCATTTAGTGTACGTTAAATACCTCAAATAAATGAAGAGCAAAAAATAACTTAAGGCTGAAAACTAGTCATTAATAGCGTGCATAATCATTAATAACTGAGCGGTTAAAAAAAACAAAAAGCTGTTTCCCTACTCAACTCTGCTATTGACCGCCACTGGTCTTGTTGACGTCACTGATCTGCTCCTAATATCCGCGGTCAATGTGGATCAGTAGACCAATACCCAGAACCTAGTTTACTACCTACTTATGTTCCCCTCCACACAATATCCTGTCCTGCCATCTACAAGAGGTCTCGCTCTATTTGAACCCAACCCCCTGAGGGGATACACAACTATTTGGCGCAACATCAGAACATACCACCGCGTTACTTCTAGGGCCTTATCAAGTGTTACATCGAAACATCTGCCTATCTATCTGGTTGGAATACCTTGTACAGTTTAGGGGGCGGGGGGGGGAGGTGTATGGGACGCGAGAAAAGGTCAGTGTATGTACAGTTTTCATGGAAAACTAATTTTCATTTTAGCTTAAATTAAATTAAATATTTCTCCAGTAGAAGCGTATAGAATTTAATTTTCTTATCAGCAGTTCTTTAATATTTGGTTTGTAGGTAATCATTTATTTAACATCTAAAAAACCTATTTTGCTGGCCACGTGGTCTAACGCGCTACTCTAGCAGTAGACTATATTGCCTATGACGGGTAGATCGAGGTTCGAATCTTGGTCTGGTGTAATGAGGGTGTTTTTTTTTTCCAAAAATGATTTTCCTTTTTACCTCCACGCAAATTCGGTTACACTTCTTCCTACAAATATAACCTCGCTAGTCCCTCACACCATTAGTGTAAATAGTACATAAGAGTATAAACCGAAAGGGGTAGTAAGACGTGGTTCTAGAACAAAAAAATCAAATATTTACATGTCTTAGACAAACACACACTTAGGACGAACATACAGCAGCCTTAAAGGGCTCTCAACGGCTACCACACAAGAAATTACTGATAAAAAGAAGATATGATTAGCACCCTAAGCATACAGGCCAAAAAAAACCCCGTTAAGACGTTAAGACATTAGTAGCTGTCATGAGCATTGCGTCATTAGATGAGGAACTTTTTTAACGAAGAGAGAAAGTTTTTTATCAAATTCTAGGACACCCTGGACAGATATTCAAGAACGGGTGATACTACTATGTGAAGAAAATTTAACTCTATGTTTATTACTACTAACTTATCATTAGGTGTTCTGTCCTAGGACAGATCCATTCATTTTGTCAGTGAACTTAGACCGCCGATGTACCCTGTCCTCTGCTTAATATAGCTTCCTAGATCTTTCTTCTTTCCTTTAAGGCATCCATTATTTAAATCCTCCTTCTTTATAAGCTCCTCTTTCCCTCAACTTTTCCTTCTATGACGTCATTCAGAAGACAGTCCCTCCTAAGTATGAGTCCGATCTAGTTTGATTCGCACCGAATAATCACAACCAATATATTACTCTTAACTCTCAATCTTTTCCATCCCGTTTGTTCGGCCGACTTGACATTGTGTCACACCACGGAAAGTGAGATGGAGCCGTGAGTTTGAAAAATGTTAGTTTCTAGAAATGGAAAATTTTAATAAATATGATCAATGTATTAAGAATATGTTTCGAATGAAAACTTATATAAAATCTAAAATAAATCAGCTTTATAATCTTGAAAGAAATTGTTTAAGGTAACTATATATGTTTACTTTAAAACAAAAGAAAACTTGTTTAACTGAGTGAAATTGTTATTTAGGAAACAATATTTAATCTATGACATACGAAAGGGTATAGAACAGTTTACTGAAGTGATGAGATAGTTTTGCTGAAGTTCAGGGATACCAAGTTAATTTAACGATGTCACCTACTTGGTGCGAAATAGCTACTAATTCACCGAAGGTTACATCTTAACCTGACGAACCAAAGAACTATAAGCACATACACTTAAGGTGGGGTGCTAGTGAGCGCCAGTTTAGTGCATTAATTTTGCATTTTTTATAGTATTAACATTTTTTGGCAAAAATAGATCAAATATTTCTTCTATAGAAACATAGAGTTTAGCTTTCTGCACATGCTAATCTCAAGAGTTCTTGAATATCTGTCATGAGCATAGCGGCATTTGGTGACAAACTTTTTAAATGCAGAGAAAAAGTTGTCACTAAATTCCAGGACACCCTTGACAGATATTAAAGAACTGTTGAGATTATCATGTGTGGAAAACTAAACTCTATGTTTCTATAGAAGAAATATTTGATTTATTTTGGCCAAATAAATGTTTATGCTATAAAAACTTCGAAAATACTGCCCTAAACTCACGCTCACTAGCACCCCACCTTAAGACACCATTGTATCGAATAAAGAAAGAGACAGAAGATAACAAGCAGTTCATCCTGCGTGAACTCTAGCTCACATGCTGGATAACACTTCCTCCTTTTCCGTTGACGAGTATACACACTCACTCTACTATTAGAGACTGGACAGAGTTCACTTGCTTTTCAAATAATATTTTTTTCTTGTTTCCTTCTATAATCTACATATTGGGAATAATATTCCTAAATATTATTTTCACGAGTAAGTCAAATCGCATACCGGCAACGTTTTTTTAAAAGCTTATACAAAAAAAAAATCTTCAAGATCAAATAAATAAGCTTATAACCCGGACGGGTTGTAAGACTCATTGCTAAAAAAAATTGTAGCAATATAAGACAATTTTTTATAGTTATTTAAGACTTTTTTTTTGTTTTTGTTTTAATGTTACATGTTAAAATCTTGCCGAATAAAATGTAAATACACTAATATAGGAAATGTATATCTTGAGTTGCCATTCATGACGTCACAGGTAGACAGAAATTTGTGATAATTTGTGTATGACTTATTATAACCTGCTTCGGTGGCTGCGTGGTCAAACTACTCTTGTGCTGAACTAGACTGCCGAAGACGGGGTGATTGGGGTTCGATCCCGGTTAGGTGCACTGAGGGGTTTTTCCTAAATGGTTTTTCATTCTCCTTCCACACACATGCGGGTGCATCCCCTCTGAATTAAGTCTTCCTAACCCTTAAAACCATTAATGTAATTAGTACATAAGTGTATAACCCAGACGGGTAGTAGTACCTGGTGCAAAAAATATATAAATATATATGGGGTGCGTGTACCGCATTTTGTGAAAAACAGCTCAATAAGATTCATAGATTTATTTTTTATAAATTAAAAATATGTCTTTAAAACCTTCTTCAAGCAAATGACATAGTTTTTAATAAGTTCACGAAAGAAGCTTTTAAGATAATCTTATAGAGTAGTTTTGAAGTTTGAGAAAGACATTCTGGTAAGTAGTACCACAGTGTGCGTGTGTATTCCTTCAAATAGATAGGGACCTTAAAAATAAAAAAACTATTCCTGGTCGGGTCAGCAAACTGAGGAATCATTTATAGTATATATAGTACTTTATCAAAAATGTAGGGTTAAAAAAAACTCAGGAAGCTTAACACTTATTTGAAATCACAAGACTATAATTATTTTATGTAAAGGTATCTTTACCAGACTGTAAACATTCGTACCTGTTATATTGTTAAAATATAATATAACCGAGCAGTGTGTAAGGCCTGAACTAACATATCCACCGAGGCTCTCAAAAATAAGCGCGCCACTGTCACAATTATCTCAGAGATCGCGTTAGCAGCATAGAGCCAATAATATCCAATCAATACCAAAATAAAATGATATATTCTAAGCAAATATAAACTTTTAAAGGTTGAATTGAAAATAGACTAATGATGCGTTTATGCTTACAATGTTTGTAGTCCATTTTGAGACATTATTTATATATTTTTGTAAGATTTAACTGAAGGAAACATCGATAACGAACAGTAACTTATCTACTAGTTTTATATTATATAAAATGTGCACAGATTGAAATTTAATTTTAAACACACGATATTTAAATGCGGGTAGATTTGTTCTTAAATGTAAATCTAATGCGGATAGTGAATAATCTGAGCGGGGATGAAAAAGTTATAAATGTAACTAAATCCTTACAAAGCAATGACCAATCTAATATAAATACTCCACCAATGACCAAATAGACAACATGATCTGTAGAAAGTTAAACACTCCACCAAACACACAACATGACCTGTAGAAAGTTAAACACTCCACCAAACACACAACATGACCTGTAGAAAGTTAAACACTCCACCAAACGCACAGCACGACCTGTAGAAAGACAAAACTTCACCAAACGCACGATCTGACGAGGCAATCTAGAACAACGGCTCCGGACCTAAGTCGGACAATGGCTCGTTTCACTTTGGTCCATGAACTTGAAGTGTTTAGTGAGTGGCCATACATAGTCTTGACCCTTTAAACGATTGCAGATCTGAAGACAGACAGCTTTTGGTAATGACAGGTTATCGGAGTGATCCCTATTGTTCAGAAGGTAATAGCCACTATCCAAACGAGAGATTGTTTTGTTTAAAAGGAACTCTCGAGGAAAGTAGGATGGACCTGTCGCGTGAAGAGCGGCTCTCCGCCGAGTGAAAGGGGAAGCGGGGGGGTCGGAGTTGGTCGAATTATTTCAGAGAGTTTACTTTCAAATGTTTTTATTTTTAAAGTTACTCTACTTTCATCAAACCCGGAAATAATAATTATTATTAGAACCGCGTCTTACTACCCGTTCTGGTTATACGCACTTACGCTAATGTGTAATGGTAGGATGACTGTGAGATGAAATGGAGGACTTACAATTTAACGTGGAATCCGAACCACGGTGGAGGCCCGGCATTCCTCACATTCACAAGTTATGATTAATACACGTCTTGTCAGAGGTGAAGGAAGGGTTTGGCAATCAGATAAATCTGTGCCGGGACCGAGGATCGAACCCCAGACCCCCAGCACAGAAGTCTTGACACCTTACCCCTAGACCGCCAGGTCACCCAAACCCGGAAATCGATGGTCACACTGACTCAAGTGTCAGGCCCATCCGGTGATAAACTGGGTTCCAATATCGGCTTACTTTACTGAAGGGGTTTATTTTATCATAAATAGTTTCCCACGTTACTTCCACGTAAATGTGGGTACATTTATTTGAATTCGTATTTTCCTCATCCCTAACCCATCAAAGTTAATAAGAGGTGTTTAATCCGGACAGACCCGCTTCGATAGCCGAGCTGTCAAACGCGTCACTCTCACAAGATAAGACTGGAATGCCAATGACGGGAAGATATTGGTTCAAGTGTCGATAGAGTTTAATGAGTGTGGTTTTTACTAAATACTTTTTTTCCTTCTTTCTCCACGCAAATCCGGGTACATTTTCTCTAAAATTCAAACGTTTTCATCCCTAACACATTTGGATAATAATAAATACATAATAAGACGTCGTGCTAAGGAACAAACAAAAACATGTACATGTAATAAAACTTGTAGGAAAAAAAAAACACCACTCGGGATTCGAACACTAGACCCCTATGAAGATGTCGTTGAAACATTCTCTCGACGGGGATTATAAACAGGTGTATTCTACTGTAACGTGACCCTTCCGACAATGACCTTGACCTTGTAGGATGAAGGGGGTACGGGGGGAAAGCTGCCTCTAACCTGTGAAGTGTTCAAGTTGAGTCGAGTCAGTTGCTTGATTGATACGATCACGACTTGAACTGGTCATGTACTGTCGAACCAAGATAGCTATTACCAATCATAACGTCAAACTTTAACGTGCTCTAAAACAGAATTATACTAGTGATTCTGTTAAAGAGTACACTTAGCTTTAGCATAACGACCTTTTTCATTTATTTATTTTAAATATAATTTTTTTTAGCACCACGTGTTACTTACCTGTTCAGGCTATACGCATATTTACTAATTGCACTAATGAGTAAGGCATGATTAAGGTTGAATTTATAGGAAGTATACCCACATTTACGTGGAGGTAGAGGGGAAAACCAATTAGGAAAAAACACCCTGAATACACCCGATTGGGATTCTAACCCCGATCTCCCTGTCATTGACTTTTTTTGTGTGCGAAACAACCCCACAGCTAAAAAATATTCTATAGTTTTTTATTTAACTAAAGTGGAGTAAAGTAATTAAGAATTAAAGGCACTGTTTAAATTACGATAACATAACCACAATTATTTTAAATACAAAGTTAATACTTAATGCTAGCTACATAATGTTAATAATTATGTAATGTTCTTATCTTTAACTACAGTCTTAAGATTTCTATTTGTATTTCAAGTTGAAATAACTTCTATAATTATTTTTTACTTGGATTTGAAGTTGATTATTTTCCTGGTGACACAATTAGACCGAAAACAAATAAACACTATATTGAACAGAGAATTTTATTTGTAGTAAATAAACGATGTTCACTTGGTTTCAGACGTTAGTCTCACAATATGTTTTTTTAATACGTACCAGGTTATCGATTGATTGCTTAGAATTTTAAATTCAAATCTTTATCATACTAAACAATTTTGAAACAACCGCGATCTTGAAATATTAATAAGATCACAAAACCATGTAATAAGATGTGCCATGTACATACATTTTTTGGCCTAATTTCAAGCAATGTCCCTGTAAAATTTAGTTTAAAATTGGTCAACGTATTTGGCAGTAATCTCAGAACAAACATTCGGCCACCGGACAGACAAAATACCAAACGGTCGAGATAAAACAGGGCCTCGCTCTGCTGGTCAATTTTTTTTTTTTTAGCACAGCGTTTTACCACCCACTCGAGTTATACGTTTATACACTAATCACGCTAATGCGTTTAAGGATTAGGAGGGTTATATTTGTAGGAAATGTACCCGCATTTGCGTGGAGGAAGAGTGAAAAACAATTCAGGAAAAAAATCTTCAGTACACCCGACCGAGATTCGAACCTCAATATCCTCGTCATCGGTAGCTTAGTCTACTGCGAGAGTAGCGCGTTAGACCATGTGGTCACAGAAGTGGGTCTAAGGTTATTAAATACTAAAGATCACACTAATGATCAGTGGACACTCCAGTCAAGTGATCGTTATATTCTTTTCATCTTCTTCGTACAATATCTCTAGTTACTGTTTGGAAATGCATATATTGATCAAAGTTTAGCGAACAAGACCTGTTAGAAAATATAACTTTTTGTATGACAAGCTAAAAACTGCAAAAGTCACCCTGAGGAAAGCTGGCTGACGTCCTTGTACTGTCGATCATGGCAGTACGCAGTGGCGTAAGTGCTATTTTAAGATCGATCAGTCAATATCCCGGTATACGATCTACATAAATAATTTAAAAAAACACTGTTCTGAACATTCAATGATATATCAATCATACCTCCCATGATATGTTGTATTCATTTAAATAATTGTTACGACAAAATCACAGGCAACATAACTTTTCATATATAAATTTCAAATTTTCAAAAATAATTTTGTCGGTAAAGTATACTAAATGATTTTTTCTTTGGAATATATGTATATCATTCCCCCACCCCCACCCCCAACCCCTACCTCAAATATACCTACATTTTGAACAAAATCGTAGAGCACATTTCAAAAAAACTTCAAATTTGAAAAAAATCATTCATCACTAAGTTACCCTTATTAAAATATTTTTCATAAAAAACCCCAACGAATATTCTGATCTATTATGTAAAAATACTGCTCAGATATCAATTTTTAGCCAAATTGTTAAAATAAATTTTATTAAAAAAATTAAATTTTGGAAAATCAATCATTTGTAATTTTTTTAAAATCTTAAATCAATTTTCCTGTAAAGAAACAAGTATTCAGTAGTATTAATCGTATCAAACACGCTTCATGAATCAAATTTGATAAAAATCTACAAAGCAATTTTTAATTACGGCCCTAAAATTAAGATTCGTTCACTGAGTGACGCAAAACCCATGATTAAATCTTTATTGAAAATTCCCACTGTCCTGCAAACACCTCAGTTGCACCCCCCCTCCCACACACACACACTTCTACCCACTTTGGTGGTCGCATGGTCTAAGGCGTTAGTATCGGAGTAGACTAGACTACCGATTACAGGAAGATAGAGATTTCGTATCTGGGTCGGGAGTAAGTGGTTTTCCACTCTCCCTCAATGCAAATGCGGGTAGACTTTTTGTAATATATAGCTTTCCTAATCCCTAAAACCCTAGAGTAATTAGTACATAAGCGTATAACTCGAACGGATAGTACATAATACGCGGTGTTAAAAAAATAAAAAGTAGAAGACTACACTTGATATCATCTCTGAGGTAACTGCATGGTCACTATGAGGAAACAACGTTGTCATTCTTTAGTTGTTGTTTTTTTGTGGTCAAACTTCCCTCGAATGTAAGACAAGTTTGGCAACGCTGGTTAGTCGATGTTGCCAGTAGCTCCTTCTTACACCAACACACCCCCTTCAGACATACATGAGAGCGAAGATAAAGCTGTTCTCCATAAGACTTGCAGTTCCCTCAGCAATGATATTGAGTGTAGCCTCAAATCCTCCACAACACCACAAAAAGCTCAGATGGAAGATCGGGCTGCAGGCTTCACTTTCACATGTTGTGGGAAGTGATAGAAAGACTTTTGCTATTGTTCTGAAGGTCACTGGGTATACAAGTAACTAACATAAAACAAGTACACACACCAATGTCAGAAGAAAGTGTCAAGGATTTCAGAGTCAAATAACAATACTGGAAGAATTCTTTCTTTGTCAGTAAGAAAACTGTGTTAAATAAGTTCGGGCAAGTGTGGTAAAGTAGTTTTAAGGGGGAAGTTTAGGTAGGGCAGTATTTATAACGAAACTTTTTTTTTTTTTGCAAAATAAATAAAATACTGCTCCAGTAGAAAAATAAGAATTTAATTTTCTTCGCATGATGATATCAACAGTTGTTGGAATATCTGTTATGAGCATAGTGGTATTAGATGAGAAACTTTTTAAAAGAAGAGAAAAAGTTATTATTAAATTCCAGGACACCCCTTGATAGATATTCAACAAATGTTGTGAAGATTTTTTTCCCAGCACATTGTCTTACTACCCGTTTGGGTTATACACTTATGTACTAACTACGCTAACGGTTTTAGGAATTATAAAGGTTATATTTCAAAGAAGTTTACTCGCATTTGCGTGAAGAGAGAGTGAAAAAACAAATTTTGGAAAAAACCTCTCGGTACATCTGACCAAGATTCAAACCTCGATCTCCCCGTCATCGGCATTCTTAGTCTACTGCGAGAGTAGCGTGTTAGACCACGTGGACACCGAAACGGGTGTGAATAAAATTAAACTCCAGGTTTTTTTTCTGGAGAATTATTTGGTTTATTTTGACCAAACAAATCCTTTGCTAAAAAAAAAAATGCAAAAATACTTCCTTAATTCGTGTTCCCTACACTCCCGCCTTAAGATGACAAAACACGCCCATCTTCAAAAAAGTAGGCTGTGTTGTGAACATAACGATGAGAAAAAAATAGCGAAAAAACTTTGCCAGGTATTTTCAATATATATAGGGGGAAGTCCCCTAGTGGCGGACACTTAAGGTTTTTAGGAAAAATAAAAAAAACTATTTCAAAAAATATATCTTTATTTATGACATAGATAAGTCAACAAACTTTAAAATCAAAATAAATAAACAAAAATGCAACTTCTGCATAAACATATTAAAAAACATAAATTAAACTATGGTGAAAATAAACGCAGTCTCTGCAAGTGGCACCTAGTACCGGACAGACTTCACTTCGAGCCGCTAGCATCGGACAGTTTTAAAACATCTGACACCGATCACATATATAGGCGTCTAAACATTCTGGAATGTCAGCACAGGCTTCATGAGCCCACCCATGGCAGCTGGANTATTAGATGAGAAACTTTTTAAAAGAAGAGAAAAAGTTATTATTAAATTCCAGGACACCCCTTGATAGATATTCAACAAATGTTGTGAAGATTTTTTTCCCAGCACATTGTCTTACTACCCGTTTGGGTTATACACTTATGTACTAACTACGCTAACGGTTTTAGGAATTATAAAGGTTATATTTCAAAGAAGTTTACTCGCATTTGCGTGAAGAGAGAGTGAAAAAACAAATTTTGGAAAAAACCTCTCGGTACATCTGACCAAGATTCAAACCTCGATCTCCCCGTCATCGGCATTCTTAGTCTACTGCGAGAGTAGCGTGTTAGACCACGTGGACACCGAAACGGGTGTGAATAAAATTAAACTCCAGGTTTTTTTTCTGGAGAATTATTTGGTTTATTTTGACCAAACAAATCCTTTGCTAAAAAAAAAAATGCAAAAATACTTCCTTAATTCGTGTTCCCTACACTCCCGCCTTAAGATGACAAAACACGCCCATCTTCAAAAAAGTAGGCTGTGTTGTGAACATAACGATGAGAAAAAAATAGCGAAAAAACTTTGCCAGGTATTTTCAATATATATACTACGTATATTTTTCACGTTAACCTTTTTTTCCTTAATTTTTTTCCTGCCACCATGTTTTACTAACCATCCAAGCATTTCACGTTTGTAGAAATGTGGGATATAGAATCTAAAAAATTATAATTTTGCATTCATATTTGCGTTGAGATATGGTAGAGGAACCATTTAAAACATCCTCATTACATTCAGGTTAAATCCAAACCCTGACTTTACTAATCATCGATAAACCAGCCTAGACGAGCCTGACATAAAAGACCGCGTGCCCACCTATGCGGGTTGTAAAATATTCATTGGGTGTTTCTCATGACGTCATGACTTTTGGAAGCGTCAAGGAAAGACGAATAGACTAGAAGGATCAGTATTTGGTCTGCAGACTTTTACTGCGACCTTGAAACACATTCTAGGAAGTCAAAAAAATAGGAAGCTGCCCCCTCTAATAAAAAAAAAATCACCAAATGCGTGATTCAATGAAGTAATTCAAAAGAAGCAGTAAATTATTTCCAACCCCTGAAGTTGTAAACAGAGGCGTAGAAGTGGTCAACTGACCCACAATTTAGGACAAAGCTTTTAGGGAAGGAGGGGGTGTGTCGTGACATTTTGTGACGTGGTGACGATTGTGTCAATTGACATAGACGAAAACTTCCTTCTTAAAAACCTTACTACAAAATGAACAGATACCAAAACGTGTCACTCTTTTTGAAGGCAGTTAAGAAGAAACTTATAACGGCAAACAAAAGTTCAAGGATAAAAAGATAGTCAAGATTTTTACACTTTCCAACTTTATTATAATGGTCAGGAAGATGTTGTTTACAAAGGAACCCAAATTCTAAACCAAAGGACGCAGAGATGAGAAAGTACGAACCTCTTTTAACTTTCGTTTCTACACATCATAAAACGCAAGGTCACAAAATAAGAAACTGGGGTCCATTAGAAGATATGTATTTACCCTCTGTGAATATTATTCCTCGATTTTTCAAGCAAAATCCTTGAAATAAGACTTACTAATATGGAGGGGACCCTGAAGGTTTAGGGGTAAGGTGTCAGACTTCTATGTTAGGAGTCCGGGGGTTCAAATCCTGGTCCCGGCACAGATTTACCTTATTACCAAACAATTCCTTCACCTCTGGCAAAGTGTGGGTGCTTTCAACCTTTGTGTGGAATGCCAGACCCCCACCGTGGTTCGGAACCCACGTTAAACTGTAGTTCCCCTCTGCTTTCCACCAACATCATTCTGAGGATAATGGAATCCACCTTAATGGTGTCCCCACCTCAGAAATGAATTCCTTCATAAGCCAGGAGAGCAGATAAAGTCAAATTGCCAAAATTTAGAGCAGGAATCCCCAACACTATGCCCGCGGGCGCCATGGCGCCCGCCGAGCCTTTTACATTTGCCCACCATTCTTTTACCACAGCTAGTTCTAGACTAATAATTTTAATCTCTCACTTTTCTGACAAAAATCAAGTTTGTGCTTATCTCCAGATATGCTGTTCTCAAGAAGTTTCTGATTGAAAGCCCCCCTCTTTCCAATCCCTCCCTGTCATTCCCCTTTCTTTGCCAACTCATTTACAAAGTGTACTTTTACTCAGAACTATCAGTATACTCACTAATACCTGATAATACCAGGCTAATACTTCCTATTTCCTTTGTAAATATCTTGACATGGGTCTACCCAGCTTTGTTACCTGAATAAACGCAGGTTTTAAAAATGTTCCTAAACACCAAAATGGTGCTTAGTAGTTAAATATTTCCTTGTGTCTGTATTTATTTTGGTCTTGTTAAAACTGTAAATAAAGCCGTATTTTTTTATTTATTGACATTGACTTGTTGGTTTGGTGAAAATTATTTCAATTGTTTAAACTGGTTTTGGACTAACTTTGCGTGTGTACCATTTGCGTTATTTTATATGCGTATTTAAAACATATTTTTTTAAATTTTAAATTCAATTTTTTTTAAATAATATGTATTTGTGTGTGTGTGTTATTTTCATTATGAATAATTATGTTCAGCTATAAATTTAGTTGAAAAAGTGATTGGTGCCCGCCGCACTACTGTTAGTTTTGAATGTGCTCTAAGGTACAAAAAGGTTGGGGACCTCTGATTTAGAGGGTTAGCCCCACCCAGACTAACTAATATCCCGGTTTTATTTTGTCTCTGGTTTGTTAAATAAATAAATACCATTCCATCACAAGGTTAACTTTTTCAAAATAATAAAGGCTCGGTCAAAATTGTTTTGTTTTACATAATGTCACAATATAATATTATTACGAGCTTCAGTGGAAGAAGGATCTAACACGCCGCTCGTCTGATTAGACTGGACCGCTGGTTACGTACGGGGAGATCCGGTTTCGAATCCCAGTCGATTGTTACGAGGATAGTTTTCCAAAAAAAAATATTTTATACTCTCCCTCCACGCAAATACGGATTAACGTCCTCTAAATTAAACCTTACATTCCTTAACCCATTAGCGTAATTAGTACATAGGCAGGCTCATTTTAGCACCGCATCTTACTTAATTACACTAATGGTTTTAGAGATAGGGTAGGTTATATTTAGAGGAAGTGTACCAGCATTTGCGTGGAGGTTGTAAAACCGATTAGGTAAAACCACCCTCAGTACACCCAACCGAGATTCGAACCTCTATCTCCTCGTCATCAGCAGTCTAGTCTGAGAGAGCAGCGCATAGGCGTATATATCCCGGACGGGTAGTAAGACGCGGAAAGGAAAATGAAACATGTGTGAGGGTGATGGACTGATGGTAAGAGTGAGGGGGTGTTTTGTTGAATAAGGAGTAGAGAGATCACTCGCAACGAAAGAAGAGAGACGCGTTACAGAAATTGACACGGTTTGAATGTTGCCGCCCAACTCCCACGACACGTGCCAGGGCCCTGCGCATGCGCAATACTGTGACGGGGGAAAGAACTATCGCGGCAATGATAGAGCGGACTATCTCACACTTAAAACTATCGCAGCAGAACCGAACGTATAGCTTCATCCACCACCATAGGAGTGATGGCAGATGACAGATAACAAAAGTTACCATACCTACTCTCATGTATCCATTCGCCAAACCATATGAGCTTCAGAACCCCTAAACCCCCAGTGAGTTTTTCTTTGCGAGTGGATGTAAACTAATGTAATTCCAGAGTTGTTTTGAACGTAACAACTTAAAGTTACCGGTATTGTATTGTATATACCGCACCGACTTATAAAGTTGCTCCATCATTTAGAATTTGTTTTCGGGGGCTAAAAATGATTTTTTTAAAAACTTTTTGGAATTTTCCCGTCGGTTACAGGCTATAAGTTATAAGTTTGCCAAATTTCAAGTTTCTATCTCACCTGGAAGTGGGTAAACATTAATGTCAGTGAGTGAGTGAGTCAGTGAGTGAGTGAGTGAGTGAGTGAGTGAGTGAGTGAGTGAGTACAGCCATGTGGCTTTGTAGTAGTATAATTTGTTATCGCTAATTTTAGAAGTCAAAACTGTCACAACACATAATTTTTCATTAGTTATGTTTTTTAAACAGTTTTTACATCTTCTGCTAGCTGGCGGTTACCAACACTCCTATGGAGAATGAACTCTTATTGAGGAATATATTTCAATTAATATTTTTTATCACTTCGTCTGACTACCCGTACGGGTTATACGCATATGTACTAATTACGGTTATAAGGATGAGAAGGGTTGACCCAGGAGGAAGTGTACCCGCATTTGCATGGAAGTAGAGAGTAAAACTATTTAGGTATAATCCACCCTCAGTACACCCGAACGGGAGTTGAACCCCGATCTCCTCTTCATCGGCAGTCCTTATTATTAGGAGAGTAACACCTTAGACCAGCGTTTTTTTTAAAACTGGTGTGCCCCGAAGTGTCGGCAGGTGTGCTGCGAAGTGTTAGCAAGTGTGCCGCGGAAGTTTGGGGAAAGATCCAAAAGAAGTGGGAAAAAAAATTAGTGCTAAAAATATATTTTTTTTTTCAAATACACTATCAACATTATTTTTAATGATAACAAATTATCAAAATCTTAAATATAAAAATTTTAAACACAATCTTAATACTAATTTTTTTTAAATTATATAAATATCTTCTAAAAAAAATTGAGGGTGTGCCTTGAAAATTTTAGTGTCGTGTTCATTGAGGCGTTAGTTGAAAAAGGTTGCAAATCACTGCCTTAGACCATGCGACCACTGAAATTAGTTTATTTTACTTATTTGAATATATTTTTACAATACAATTATTTCGAACGGTGACATGCGGGAATTGTAATCAAGCTCAGAGGCCAGGGACTCTTTATGTTGCATTTACAAAAATAAATTTGAAATTTTTATGGATGACTCATTATTATTATCAGCACCGCGTCTAACTACCCGTTCAGGTTGTACGCACCTAAGCTAATGTGTAATGGTAGGGTGATTTATTGTGAGATGAAATGGAGGACCTACAGTTTAACGTGGGATCCGAACCACGGTGGAGGCCTGGCATTCCACACATTCACAAGTTGTGATTAATACACGTCTTGTCAGAGGTGAAGGAAGGGTTTGGGCAATCAGATAAATCTGTGCCAGGACCGAGGATTGAACCCCGTACCCCCAGCACAGAAGTCCTACACCTTACCCCTAGACCGCCAGATCACCAATGACTCATTATTAATCATGCAAGGTGTACATAAATTCTTCACCCCAATAGGAGCCTTAATAAATCCGTTGTTTTAAGAGCTATCTTAAAACTGTTTACGGTAAATGAGCAACTAAAGTTTTTTTTAATTTCGTAACCCATCAACTAAGGGTACGATTTATTCATACGTCAAGTCATGTCATCTGCTGCCGTCACTTTTGATAGATATTATGAATACCTATAAAATAACTCGACCATCTCTGTGGTGTAGCGGTCAGAGTTCCTGGCTAGAGCTCCAGAGGTCTCGGGTTCAATCCACGCTGCTTTAATATTTTTTTTTTTGTGAAACATTGGGTCTGGAACGGGGGCTAACTCAGCCTCGTGAGGACAAATTACGAGCTACTTGAATGTTAAAGTAGTGGGTCTGGTCTAGGAAACTGAGATTACCAGCTACAGGGCTCGTTGTTTCGACCACATTACACCCTATCTCCGCAAATGTTGGCATTATCTTCCCCAACAGAGAGCGTCCTTCCGGTCAGTATAGCTCGCTTGTGGGCTATACTAAAATTTTATCAATGTTGACCGCAAAAAAAAAGTTTATATTTTTTAAAAGATGCTCCAAATGGCCGTTCATAATCGTATCAAGATAAGGGTCACGTGATTTCTATCCAAGAGTGCGGAAGAGAGATTCTACCATGAAAATGGAGGGAAATAAAATACAAGCCGGCGTCAACAAAACACTTGTTTGTCATTTACCTTCATAGCTCGTCATCTCCGCGTGCCTAATTCCTCTCTTTCCCTCCACAGCCCACCCTTTCTCTGTCTCCTCCAAGGTGTAGAGAACATTACGTGAGGTGGTATATATATTTAGCACCGCGTCTTACTACTCAATTTGATTACACGCTTATGCACTAATTAAAATAATGGTTTAGGTATGAGGGAGGTTGGATTTAGAGGAGGTGCACCAACATTTGCGTGGAGAGAGAGAGTGGGAAACCATTGAAAACCAACCCTCAGTACACCCAACCGCGATTGAACTCCAATCTCCCCATCATCAGCAGTATAGTCTATCGCGAGAGTAACGCCTTAGACTATGCGGCCACCAAAGCGGGTAGGTGGAATATTGCACGATTTAAAGAATTAGCTGCTGACGTCCTTCGTAGCTTGTACTGAAAGCAATACAGCCCTCCTCATCCTTAACGGTTAGATTAAATAGACCTTGTGTTGAACGTATTATTAATCTTAATATTAGAATCAACCATACCGGCGTAACTATGGTCATGCGGACAAAGACGTCAGTCTCGTCATGTGCCAGGATTTTACTAAGACTGAGAGATTTGACTTTAGTCTCACTATAGGTGGGTTTTGCTAAACGGTTTTACACTCTCCCTCCACGCCAATTCTAGTATTTTAGCCTCAAAATTCAACCTTTACTATCCCTATAAAATTAGTATAAATTTGAGGATAGTCAAGAAGGGTATTAAGAGGCGTTGAATGTGAAAACCACCATACTAGCCGAGGAGGAAATTATATTCTCTATACTTTGGAGTCCATCCCAAGATGATACACCTGCAGTTTTGAGTTTGAGAGAATTACATGATGTGACCTGATAGTCTCTAGACCTTGGAATCCGTCTCAAGACGATATACGTTTAAAATTTGAGTTTGAGACATGTGCATGGTGTAACCTGATAGTCTCTAGACCTTGGGATCCATCTCAAAACAATACATTTCCAGTTTTGAGTTAGGTGTATGATGCAATATGATAGTCTCTAGACCTTGGAATTCATCTCAAGACAATACACCTCCAGTGTTGAGAGATGTGTATGATGCAACCTGATAATCTCTAGACCTTGGAATTCATCTCAAGACGATACATCTCCAGTGTTGAGAGATGTGTATGATGCAACCTGATAATCTCTAGGCCTTGGGGTCCGTCTCAAGACGATACACCTCCAGTGTTGAGAGATGTGTATGATGCAACCTGATAATCTCTAGACCTTGAGGTCCGTATCAAGACGATACACCTCCAGTGTTGAGAGATGTGTATGCTGCAACCTGATAGTCTCTAGACCTTGAGGTCTGTATCAAGACGATACACCTCCAGTGTTGAGAAATGTGTATGCTGCAACCTGATAGTCTCTAGACCTTGAGGTCCGTATCAAGAACGATACACCTCCAGTGTTGAGAGATGTGTATGATGCAACCTGATAGTCTCTAGAGTCTCTAGACCTTGAGGTCCGTATCAAGACGATACACCTCCAGTGTTGAGTTTTGTCCACTTGCGTAGAGAATGTGTCGCGCGCCGGATTATCGGATCATCCGTGTCGCCCCCTTGACGCTGGACCCGGACGAAGGTGTCTCCCCCATGTGTTGGCGGGGCCATGTAATGCGATCATCACGAAATCTCACGATCGGCCACACGAATCAGTTGGGAGTTTTTATTTTTTTAAAAAAAAAGGTAATTCTTTTATTATTTCTTTTTTTAAACATGAGTGTCCCTCTCGAAAAGACGGTGCCATTTCCGGGTTTTCCGTGTCATAGTTGAAGTGTCCATGAAGAATTGCAAGTCGCGAGACCATAAACGAAAAAAAAATTCAAGTTTCCAGAGAAATAGTTTCGAGTAGGTCGCGCCCAACAGGTTTTTTTTTACTCAAACGGGAAGATAATATTCTAATCATGATAACTTATATGGCAGTGCAACTCTTCTCGGTCAAAGTTATTAGAGGATCGTAACTTGGACAAATGTTCCGGTAATCTGCGTCTTACTACCCGTCCAGGACAGGCAGGTAGAATTTAGAGGGAGCATACTTGCGTGGATGGAGAATATTAAACCATTTAGAAAATATCTTTTTGTCCCTTTAAGGAGGCTGCCTATCTGTGACGTCAAGCTAGGTCAAGATAAGATTTTCCATGCATTTACGTTTTATTCATCGAGTTTTAAAGATATAACGTTTAACGAAAATAAAAAAATTCTTGAATAGTTCAAAAGATAGTCCTACAGTGTCACAAAATTATTATTATTATTATTATTATTATTTTATCTCGAAGTAGTTTTTTTTGTAGACCCTTTTTTTAAAAATATAAATCATCTATAACACAAAATATTTGTCTTGGTCACGAAAATGTCCTGCAGGAACCTTCCTGTCAGGATGTAGATTTAAAAAAGTCCATGGTAGCATTATTATGTCTATCTAGGGTAATTAATAAGAAAAAAGTGAAACTAAAAACCAAGTAAATATTTGCAAGGCGAAATTAATATAGTGACTTGTAAACTCGTCAGAGGAAGAGGGCAAGTGTTATCAGCATTTTTTTTAAAAAAAAGCCCTCACAAGGTGGGCTTATAATTGTTTTCTTCCCTCTCGTTCTATTTCGTATATTGGTGTCTAAGTTTGACAGTATTTAGACTGCTTAGTTTGGTTAAGTTAAGATTCAATCCCTTTCGTAAAATAGCTTCGAAATCTCCAATTAAGCAACGTTCTTAATCGAAGAAATATTGGTTTCATAATATTTAAGAATTAATCAATAACCCAATAACTTATAATAAATTGACGATAAAATATGTCAATAAAGTTATATTTAAGATTTAACAACATGAAAAAATACATAAAGCATATTAATTATTATAATTTTAGATCATAAAGAATGTTGGTCATAAAAAGAACAAATTATTATCATTTTTTGATTGATTCTTACACATTATATTAATCTCTCCTCGATAAACTTTCACAAATGTGTTTCAAAATTATTGGTTTCATAAAATATTATTTCATATAAACATTTTTTATATCAGGTAGCCCAATAAATTTTCAATAAATTATTACATATCTCAAAATTGTGTATATTTGTTTATGTAAAGTACCCTCTTAGTTATTTGGCTCCTCGCTTTCCCTCCCAAAAAATTGAAATACGCCCTTTTATTTATAATGTTAAACAATGCCTAAATACGAATTTAAATTAAAATCATTAAGAACCAATTTCGAAAAAATTGAGTTTCTCTCTTTTCAACCATTATGTTGAACTACCCTTAATTTTAGGGTTGGATTGATAATTCCAAGAACTCCTTTGGGTAGGCTAATCTTATGAAAACCTTAGATATAAAGTTTTAGACTGATCTAGGTCAAGATACAGACAGACAGACAGACAGACAGACAGACAGGAATCGCTAAAACAGCTTTTTCGGGTTTATGGGGCTATGAAACGTCGACATCCGTTAAAATCATGAATACTATTTTTTTTTGTCGATCACAATAATTTCTCTCTACCAGGAGTCATGGCAAAGTAGAAAAAACTCATTAAACCCGGTTGGAACTCAAACTCCGACCTCCTCGTCAACGATATACCATACCAGACGCCTTAGCCTGCGTGTCCACAGAAACGGCAGTTTAATACTCGTATAAAGACACTTTTTTTTAGGTAATGTTGTTAAAAAAAAAGTTTGTTTTCTAAAAAGACCCTTTCTATGAAAATTGGAATGTAGTTTATTTTGAGATAAAAACTCAAAGACATCACAATATTAATTTGTATCTTATTTTTCAATTAGAAGTAATTAAATCGTTCCGTCAATTATATCTTAATGTTTTGATCTCCCCACTTCAACGGTCATTGTTTCATATCCCCGAAAAGTCTAAAAACGAAGCCTTGTTAGGTTTTATTAAATAGCGTGGGTGTTAAGTTGTCATTTTTTGGAGTTTTTATGTTGACAAACCTTTTGAACTGAAATATTTCTCCAGTAGAAATATAGAGTTTAATTTTCTTCAAATGGTGATATCAACAATTGTTGAATATCTGTCATGAACATATCGGCATTAGATGACAAACTTTTTAAAATGAAGATAAAAAAAAGTTGTCATTAAATTTCACGACACCCTTGGACATATATTAAAGAAATTTTGAGGTCATCATGTGAAGAAAATTAAACTCTTATGTTTGTAGTGGGACAATGTTTTATTTATTTTGGCCAGAAAAATGTTTTGCCATAAAAACTGCAAAAATACTGGCTTTTTCTCGGATCCCCTTCCATTCCATCTTAAATCCTTCGGACAAGATCTCCACTACATCTCTAGCAGCAAACTGCACGTGATGGTGTGTGAGGGACCATTATTCCAACGGTTGGTCGTCGATTCTCTTTATATACATATATATATACATATATATACATATATATTTACATATATATATACATATATATTTACATATATATATATATACACATATATATATGTATGTATATATATATACATATATATATACATATATATATACATATATATATATATGTCTAATATGTATATATATATACATATATATATACATATATATATATGTCTAATATTGCGCGTCTAGGTAATATTTGTAGCCAAGTACTGGAAAGACTAGCCAGTACTAATGTACCGTACAGGGGACGCCCGAATGTACTAATCGTACATCCTTTCCGTGGAGGCTCTTTCCATGTCTTGATGAGATGAGGTGATGGTGATAGTGAGTATGAGGGTGTGGAACCAGTGGAAACACTTAAAACCCAACCAAACCCTGGTGACCGTCGGGGTGGTTCCCCCTTTCGGGAAAAATACCCAAGGTGCCACACGAGAATCGAGCCCGGGACAGCTATAGGATCGTAGCCAGGTGCACTGACCACTACACCGCGGAGCCGGTTTATAATATAAGTTATAACATTTATGCAAATTATTGTTAAATAGTTCCACTGTCCAAAGTCTCAAGTCACGTCCAACTATAAATGATATTTAATCACCTTTTGGTGATCTTTCAACGTGATTAGTTTTGGCGACCGTGAGAAGAATCATTATATTTCCCCCGAGAGCAGAAAAAAAAAAAATATTGATTTTATTTTGCATATCATTTGGTCGGTTCTTAAGATGGCGCTAAAATCGGATCAAAACTGATTATTTTTTGTTAGCTAATTCGGTTTTTTACTTTTATAAATTTGGTTTTTGGTAGTTGAAATTTTTTGATCTCGTGGATTTTATTGTTGGAAATTAAAATGTAGTTGTTTATTTATTTATGAGAAAATATATATTGTCGTGAGATGATTTTAGGTGGGGTTTGCGGACATTATTTTAAATTCACGTGTTCATCCATTAAGCCGATAATTTTTAAAGATTTTTTTTGTGTGCTTATAAGAATTTTGAGCATAAAAATTTAGTAGCATAATAATTATTATTAGGTTTTCTGTCTTACGACAGGTCCATTCCTTTTGTCAGTGAACTTAAGACCACCGATGCAACCTGTTCTCTGCCTCCTCCCTCAAGTCTTAGAATTTTCTTCTTTCCTTCAAGTCATCCAATCCTCCTTCTTCCTAAGCTCCTCTTTCCCTCAACCTTTCATTCTAAGACGTCGTGCAGAAGACAGTTCCTTCTAAGGATGTGTCCGATCCAGTTTGCTAAGTTTCGTAGTTTTTACTATTTTTTTAATTTCTTACATATTATAATTACTAATATTATATAGATATTACACTTAAAAACACCACATATTATCTTTATATTCTCTTTTATACATGCCGTAAGACTACAGTACCGAATTTTGAAAGATACTTTTAGAAAATACAATATTTATTTGCGGTTGACATTAACATTTTACTACTGAGATAATTTATAGGTATTGATAGTATCTATTAAGAGTGACAGTGGCAGATCACAGGACCTGACGTATGAATACGTGAAAATAGATCTGGTAGCTTTTATAGCTGTAAAATATTTTCAACTGTGTAAATTGGATGGGTTAAAAAAAAAAAGTATTAAAATCTACCTCCAGTGAACACGGTCGAAGTTCGAACTTTGACCTTCCTGCCACAGGTCAATTCCTAGAACGACCCTTTAAGAGCCCATATCAAGGTAGATTAACCGGGGACCCGTTTCGGTGGCCGCATGGTCTAAGGCATCAATATTGCAAATAAACTATAGACTGTCGATGATGGGGAGATCGGGATTTGAATCCCAGTGATCAGGTGTACTGAGTTTTTTTTGTTGTTTTTTTTTACAAAATGGTTTACCACTTTCCCTCCACGTAACACAGTGGGGCCAAATCCCAAAAAAGCTGTTCAAAAGTCGAAAAATTAAGTTTCGATTCCGGGGATTTGAATGGGTGTGTTTGTTTGAGTAGTAAATAGTAGTACGAAGGTCGAATTCTAGACTAGAGAGAGCCCTGTCCCTTATACTTGATATTACAGTCCTGTTCAAAAGTGACCCTCGCTCGAGCAAGACGTGATGTGTTCGGAGCCGAGATCTTAACGGTTTTATTCAAGAGGACGCCAAAACTATAAAAACAAATCAATTTCTAATCTAAAAAAATAGATTCAACAGCTGTAAATAAGTAGAATATCATCACATATTACAAAATGTATAGATATAATTTATGAGATATCAATAAACAAATGATTTGTACGAAAATGAACGTAAAATTTCAACGAATTTTTTTTTAAACGTAGAGAAACGTTTATGAGTTTGAGTTCTGAGACCAGAACTATTGTAGGTTGTAGATTCAACTATTATTTAATGAAAACAACAAAAAATCTGCTGCTACTAGCTGCTACCCTGCTGTTGGTACAACTTTTTGAAATAAAAAAAAACAAACAAATGTCCGAGGACACTCAAAAGTCTAGTAACAAATATATTAAAACGTTCAGAGAAGATTTTGCTATAAAATGTTCCCCTGGGACGAAAAATACGGGAGAGATGTTTTATTCTTACTACTAACATCCGATCCATTTCTTTAGAGTTTGCGCGAATTACCTCGAAAAAAAAAAATTAAAATCGTTGCTACGAGAAGCATTATTATTATAAATTGCGCCAGGTATTAGAGTGAGTTAGGGACGCCCCATCATGTTACAATTGAATCAACTGACTGTGAATAAAATTATTCTTCTGATGATAATGAATAAAGTGTTCAATGACTGTATTTTAATAAATACAGATTTATTTTGCACTTTTAACTTTTAATTTCACTTCCTTTATTCATAAGCAACTGGCATATTTAATAACAAATTTAATGTTAATCTTTAAAAAATAACTAAACAATAAAAAAGTTTTTTATTATAACTTTATATTCAGCTATAAGAATTTTGGCAGCATTTTTAATCTTTCTTTTTGCTGTTGTTATTTATAATTCGAATTTTAATTAACGATCATTGAAAAGGGCAGAATTAAAATTTTAGACTAAATAAAAAGTTTTTTCCATATAAGTTGTCCATATTGGAACCGCTATTTTGATTTTTCAAATTTTGGCGTTATATTCCTAATCAGCAACCCAAAAAAACCCATGGATACTGAGTTTTACTTAAATTGAAAATATTTTTGAAGAAAATTTCCGCCATATTGAATCCACAATTTTATTTTTTCAAATTTTGACTTTGGATTCATAATCAGCGACCCCAAAATATCCCGGGTACTGAGTTTCACCCAAATTGAAAAAAAAATTTAGACTTTTGCCAGCTTTTTGGAATTTGGCCCCACTGTTCGTAACTGCGGGTACAATTTCTCTTAGATTCAACCTTACTCGTCTTTAACGCATTCGCGTAATTAATGCATAGGCGTATAGACCGAATGGGTAGTAAGACGGGGTTGCTAGAAAAATAAAATTTTAAAAAATAACCGGGAAATTAGGTACATGACTATGCTCGAATCAGAAAACGGCTCAGAACACAGATTTTTACATTCGCAAATTGACAACAACAAAATTGGGGTCAGCTTAATTTTTAAAAATTTTAAAAAATAATGATTTTTTTTCGATTTTTATTGTATATTTTTCCAAATGTATTAAAATGGTCACACTGGTCTCAAGTCTACCGTTTTTTTAAACTAAGGTGGATGAACAAACAGTAGAATGAAGCAAGTTATATAATGAAAACCTTAATGATTTGTATACACCTCCAAACATATTAAAGATAATAAAGGCGCGCAGGTTGTAGTGGGTTGGTCATGTGTGGCAAATGGATGAAGACAGACCTGTACACAACATTTTAGTTGGGGAACCTGAAGAAACAACACCGTTTAGTAGACCGAGACGTTGATGAGAGGACAACGTGAAAAATATATTTGAGAAATGTTGAATTTCAGGTTAAGGTTTGGATGGAGGTGCCTGGGGATAGGGTTGAATGGTGATCTTTTGTTCTGGCTGCAATGAGCCTTCTATTTCCTTTAGGACTAGTGTTTTTGCAGTTTTTATATCAAAAACATTTTTGGGACAACAATAAAATATTTCTCCAGTAGAAACTTAAAGTTTTGATTTTCTTCAAATGGTGATCACCAGTTGTTGAATATCTGTCAATGGTGTCTTGGAATTTAATGACATCTTTTTCTCTTCATTTAAAAAGTTTCTCATCTAATGCCGCAATGCTCATGACAGGTATTCAACAACTGTTGATATCACCATATGAAGAAAATTAAAATCTATGTTTGTACTGGAGCAATATTTTATTTCTTTTGACCAACAAAATGTCTCGCTATAAAAACTGCAAAAATACTGCCCTTAACTCGCGTTTCCACCTTAAGGCAGGGAAGTTAGATAAAATACAGATAACGACAACAAGATTGATACGCCTGGTTATAGCTGTTTTATCTACCTAAGTAACGCGTTCGTTGTCCATAGGGTGAGACGGGATCTCAAGACCGAATGATCACCGGTGCGGGTAAAGTTGTCTACCTATTCATATTACGTCAATATCGTTTAGTGATTATTGATAAACAAGATAGGGGAAAACTACAATAAAATTGAACGTGCCAACAAATTGGAACGTTGAGAGTCGGGCGCTGTAACCAGTTAACCTTAAAACAGTCCTGGTTAGGAGTTTTTGTATTCGTTCTTGTAGGGGACATGACGCACTTTATGACGTAAAAATGTTACGAGGAATTTATTTTTATTTATTTTTATTTACTAGACACTCGCTGGAGTGCGTTGCCAACATTTTCGATCTTTAATCGATCCAGTTCTTCATTAGAAAGCCCCAAGAATGTGTCATAGGAAAACTATAGCTTATGACTAGGATATAAATAAATGGGAAATTATGTGCTGAGGCGGTCACTTTGATCAACGAGAAAGTATCAATCGCTGTCAGGCCACACGACTTAAATTACAATGGTCTGTGTCGTTTTCTGGAACTACATCTCTTTACTGTCTAAGCTTATTCTCCCTTTCACTCTCCACCTACAACCACCATTTGTCATGTCACTAAGAAAGAAGGGAAAGAAAACTATGAAACTTGTTATCTCAAATAGAAAGAAAAGCTCTCTGCTAGTTCTCAAATGTCTTAAAATTTTCTGTTATGAGCCTATCATAAAATGACTGTATTTGTTAGAGAAGGGCTAAATCTAGAGCCCTATTTCATCAAGACTAGTTTCATAGCTCCGTAAATATGATTAAAAGGTCGTTGAAAAGGAGCTAACGTCATATTTTCACACATTTATTTTCTATTAATAAAACTCAAACTATGGGGTTGTTAAGGGGGAAAAGAAAGACAATTTAGAATCTTTCAACTTCATTCTAGCGTGAATAAATTGTTAAATTGTTGTTGTTCTCTGAAACTGTCCTTGTTAGGATTTTTTTGTGATATTATTTAGCCTTTATTATTTTATAAAATCTTGGTTCCCAAGTTCTGTTGTGTATTTTCAGGCTTTATGTTAATCTACAATACTTTGGAATTACTATATCACTACCCTCCTGTAAGCTAATATTTTTATATAATTCTGTTAAATAAAAATATTAAATTGTCTCTGCGTGTATTTTTATTTAAGATTAAATAGTTTTCCTTCATTTAATTGTAAGTGGTTCTACATTGCCTTATCAAAGAGTTGATAAGGTACTAGAAATTCTTCACTTATTGGG
>CABFWB010002392.1:46228-65686 GCA_902151455.1 Timema bartmani
AACCACCCGGCAGGGAATAGAACTTGAATCACCCCCTTCATCGAGCGTTCCAGTCTGTTGTGAGACTGACGTATAAGACCATTTGGCCACCGAAGCGTGTAAAATAAGTCCCCGGCTGTTTATAGCCTTTGTACGACATAGTTTAACCCGGCCCGGTGTAGGAATGAAGCCCGGAGCAGGTTGGTACTGAACACTGAAGAGTGGGCATCCAGCCTGGCAGCCTCCA
Source organism: Timema bartmani (assembly GCA_902151455.1). Taxonomy (NCBI): domain Eukaryota; kingdom Metazoa; phylum Arthropoda; class Insecta; order Phasmatodea; family Timematidae; genus Timema; species Timema bartmani. Next base: position 46,455 of record CABFWB010002392.1, read on the forward strand.
CAAGGTGACGTGGAGGGGAAATGGAGGGGTGAGGGGGAGTAGAGAGGGAGAACGGAGGGGGTACAACACGTAACACAGGTAGAGTACATAATACAGTACCAGATAAAGACGAGAATAAAGAGGAAGGCAAGAGAATAAGGCACGCTTCACTGCGGAGTGACTCTTATGATAATACCTTTTTTCCTTGTGACCAGAGTTTGAACACTGGCAGGTGTGTTTTTGAACAATAATTATATGTTTGTATTATTTTTGTTAATCTTTTAATTGAGTCCGCTTCAGTGGCCGAATGGTCTTAAGACGTCGTCACTCTTTCGTATCAGGGTGGAATGCCGATGACTGGGAGATCAGGGTTCGAATCTTAAAACTTTTAAGGGATAAAAATGATAGAAAGATTTTTTTTTTAAAAGTCACAAATTGTAATAAAATAAATAAGAAAGTATGTGCGATTGTGTCGTGCTATTTATTTTAATCAAAATGTGTGGTTTGAGTGTAGAATTTGTTTTTAAATCATGCATACTTTTTCATATAGGTAGTCTTACTAAAGTTTGTGAGAATTAAAAAAAAAAAAAGTAATCAGTAAACAAACCTAAAATAAAATTCTCCTTCAAAAAAAACCAATATAAATTGTTATATTATGTGATGTAAAAACAGCTTAACGACATCCATTTAAAACAAAATTATCAGAGGCAGTTTCGAAAAATTGAGAATTTTTACTCAGTAAAATTTCATAAAACAGTTCTTCTCCCCCCTGGAAATAAGTACACATTACTATTTTTATGTCAAACAATTACCAGACATCCATTCCAAACCAAAATCTTTATTTGAAAAAAAATTCTAATTATAGAAAAATCAATCAGTCCTTAATTTTGAAGATGAAATAAGATTTTTTTTTTTAATTCTCCAAGGTAACAATTTAAATATCAAGCTTGAAACTAAAAATTCATCGAATGGTTTTTCGCTGTAGCCCCAGGGACAGAGAGACAGAATCTTAAAACCCAGTTGTTTGAGCTCGTGGGGGCAGAGGGGGCGGACGTAGATATTATAGATATAGTAATAATATAACATTTATTTCTTATAAACTGTTAGGGGGGCTGCCCCCTAAAGCTACACATAGATTCCCGCCCCCTCCCTGAGGATGGATTTCTGACGGGCGCGTGCCCTGAAGAGACACATGTCCTTCCTTGTTCCTACTCCGGCCTTGGACCGACAATGTCCTTGACTTGGCCCCAGCTGAACTCTTCCAGGCAAGAGAGAGAGAGGGAGATAAGAAGTGCCTGATAACGGATGACGGATGAGTGAACTGTATTACACTTACGGACCCCCCTCTGACCCCGCGGGATGACCGGACCTGGCGCACGGATCAGATATCAACTCAGGTGGGCCCTCTTCTTACACTGTTCTACATAACACAAGAACTGCTTCAATTATTTTCCAGCATTGGGGGGGGATTACTTTCAATTGGGATATACCAGTTTCGGTGACTGAATGGTTTAAGGCGTCACTCACGTGTTAGACTGAACCTATTGATGACGGGGAGATCGTGGCTCGGATTCCGGTCGGGACTACTGAGGGTGGTTTTTCCTATATGATTTCCCACTCTCTTTCTACGCAAATGCGAGCAGATCATCTCTAAATGTTCCTTTCTCATTCCTACCCCCTTAGAGTAATTATCATAGATGCGTATAACATGAAAACGAGTAAGACGCAGTGATAAATATAAATATATATACATATACATATATATGTTGCAGTCCAAACACGATTCCAGGACAAACTAGTTCGGACTAGGCTGAATCGGTACATCCTGCCACTTGTAGGATAAACCGGTATAGCCTGATATTTTCAGGCAATACTAATTTTCATCCTTCTTAACCCATACGATAAATCGGCCTTGGACATGTTTCATCATTCACAGATCGCGCGCAAATGTTGTTAAGATAACCTAACCTAACCTAACCTAACATAACCTAAACCTGGTTTGGCCTAATAATAACTTTAGGTCATACTAGTTTATCCTATGAGCTAGGTAAAAATTTCATGATTAATTAATTTAGACTAGGCTAAACTAGTACATCCTGAGGTTCTTAGGATGTACCGGTTTGGCCTAGTCCGATCTAGTTTGTCCTGGAATCGGGTTTGCACGGTAACATATACATATACATTTCCGAAAAGGTTGACATTAGTGACTCGGCCAATGTTTACAATAAAGAAACTTCTGCTATCAGTCACTTACCTACAGTCCCACAGTAGTTAGAGTATAAGTTAGGTATTATCCGTGAGGTGAGGCTGGATCTGAAGTGAGTCTTTCTCTCTCTCTTTCTGTCAGAGTGATTGCGGAGTCAGATCAAGCCCCACGCAGATTAGTTCCGCACCGCATGTGACCCGGGATATTGTCAGGTTGGAGTAATGGCGGGATTATGCCGGTACAGCTTCCAAAAACACACACCCGACAGTATTTATCAACAAGGGATACGTCACCTTCACGTGAGAAACAAGCAATAAAGAAAGGATGGTCCGGTGACTTCCAGGTTGAGCCTAAATACATGACGTGTTCTCCTTTAAAGATAGGCCACCCGCTGCTAATTAACCTCGCCTTGATATTTCTTACCATTGAGACACGTGGACCTATAGTCCGATTATATGAAAAGCTTTATCTAGAAGCCAGAATAGTAACTAGATAAACTTGAATGTATTTATGCGTCAAATCATTTGATCTGCAGTTGTAACCATTGATGAACATTACCAGTAACTATAAAATAAAACAAATAATATAGTAAAAATATGTTATCAATTTTAGCCACAGAAATGTTTTTTTAAAAGGTACTTTCTATTAAAATTGGACTATAAAATACATTTACGTTACTTTTATCTAAATACCCTACATTTAAACGATAAAGATTTTTTTTAGACAATGATTCTCAAATTTCCACATTAACAAATTTCAAAATTTAATTTTAAAGTATGTGCCAAAACATTTCAAAGTTTCAAAATATTTTAAGGGCAAGGCTCAGTCTTAGAAAGTAATAATTTTTTGTCGACAGCAATTTTTTGATTTCTAAGAAACTGATTAGTTTTATTTTTAAGTAAAATCCTTTTCTTCGAGAGCTAAAATGTCAACACTGACAAATTTTCAATATAAAAGCTGTAATTTATAGGGCTATATAATTTGCAATTGTTGGTAAATGCTTGGATGTTATTATGGCAGGGTTCTCATGTAGTAAGATAGTCGCTAAGGTCTAAAAAAATGTATTAATCTGTAGATTTGCACAAAAGTCAGAAAATTGTGAGAAATGTTGCTCGGATTCTACAAAATACAAACTCCAGATTTTGGACAAGCAATTAAGTTGACTTGAGTGAAATTTGCAACCTGGTTACGACTCGTAGTTTTAAACTCGAGTATACCCAACACCAAGGTAATTAACGGCTTTATTTGAAGGGTAACTTAGAGGAAATACATCAGCATTTTCGTGGAGAGAGGATAAGAAAATCAAATGGGAGAAAAACACCCCTTATTTAATTCGGCCAAGATTAAAACTTCAATCTATCACCTTCACCTGCATCAAGCCTATAATTTTGTGAGCTCAACGCCTTGTGTGGGTATACAGTCATCTAGACTCTAGACCCGCAAGAACAAAGGCGGAAAAGAATAAAGAGAGGCGAGACGGGGCTCAGTAGTTTTCTGAGTGGTTTCAGATCAGCTAGGGCTGTCGGGAGCTATTTCTTCTGAGTTGTTTCCAATCAGCTAGGGCTGTCGGGAGCTATTTCTTCTGAGTTGTTTCCAATCAGCTAGGGCTGTCGGGAGCTATTTCTTCTGAGTTGTTTCCAATCGGCTAGGGCTGTCGGGAGCTATTTCTTCTGAGTTATTTCAGATCGGCCAGGGCTGCTGGGAGTTATTTTTTCTGAGTTGTTTCAGATCGGCTAGGGCTGTCAGGATATATATTTTCTGAGCTGTTTCAGGTTTTGTGTCCGTAATTGGAGGACTTAGGCCACGGTGACCCCTCGACCACGTCCTCACAAAATGCGACTATCTGTGGTCATTCATTGAGGTCACGTGCTTAGTAGAACGCTCCGAAGAACTGAATAATGCTCTTACAGATCAATTCCTCTTGATCGATCCAGAATGTCCCACCAGTTCGTCTCGGCAAATGCATGCCTCTATATGTACAATAGGATTCGGTATCAAGGAACTTTTAGAAAATATAACAAAATTTTGTGGTTAAATTTGATTAAATTTTACTAAATAATTAGTGTTTTCTTTGATTTTGAGGAGTTTTCAACTTGAAGATTACTTCAGTGGCCGAATGGTGTAAGGCGTCACTATAGTTTTTAAAACAGGCCTTCTCAACTTTGGGGAGATTGGGGTTCGAAACACGGTCGGTCTATTGGGGGTGTTATTTTCCTAAATGGTTTCCCACTCTCCTTCTACGCAAATGAGGATAGATTGCCTCTAAAATACTTCCTTACTTACCTCCTTTGAGTAATTATCATACAAACTTATAGCCTGAACAGGCAGTAAGACGCGGTGATTAAAAAAACCCTGATGGTTTGGTTTGATGTGCTTCCCATCCACCCAGAGCTGGACATGCACTCAGTCCTTCAGCCGGTTAGTGCTACCCGCACACTCTGGTAAAAAGGCACATGCGCTGAGGAAATTCGGAAATTGTGGTGGTTTCTCGTTGCCTTCCGCACTGAAATTCCACGAGCGTGTGTGAAAGAGACTAACAATTTTGCCAGGAAAGGTATTTTTACATACAGTCCAGGGTTATTTTACATTCCACAATCGACATCGAACTGATGGCTTTACTTCCCCTCCTAAGGAAGTTGTGCTACGGATTTTTATCGCTCAAGAAAAATCCGTCAACTTCGGCTGGGTTTGAACCCAAGGACATTGGGTCCTGAGGTGAACAATTTACCCCAAGACCACCAATGTTGAGGTTTTTTTCTAAGGTACTGATATTATTTATTAAAAGTGACATCTGAAGTTAATATGGCCTGACGTATGAATACGTGAAAGTGTAAATAGTATCTTCTCTAGTTATCAGATAGCGAAAGGAAGTGACTATTCATACAAATATTTTAAACTCCCAAGAAACTTAAATAGCTAAATTATGTCAAATTTTTATTTATAATTATCGCTTTAGATAATTAAAGAGTAGTTAAGTTTACTTATAGTTGAGCTTTGAAAATTCAAAACTTTCTAAAAGTGGCTCTAGTGATTTTAGTTCAACCTAACTAACTTAAATCTAGAACAGAGACAGTACCCAACAAACACCCCAGTAATTAATACATCACTGTGAAAGGGGAAATCCACATTTAACCAATTTATAAATTGTTCATCCGACTGAAAATGAACCAGAGACCCATAACTTAGTAGACAAACACGCTACCACCGAGCTAAGTTGTCGTACAAACATTTGTGGGCTGATATCGGTCATTCCAGAAAGTACAAATTAAATACACCATATTTTTTGAATGTCACCGCGTATTACTACCCGTTCGGGATGTACACATATTAACTAATCACGCAAGTGTGTTAAGGATAAAGAATATTGCACTTAGAGAAAGTGTACCAGCATTTTCGTAGAGAGAGAAAGACAGAGTGGAAAACCATTTAAGGAAAATAGGGCTTAGATGGACTGGGTACTTACTGTTTATTTAATCCAGACTACAACCAATATTTCTCCCCAAAAGGGGATTGGGCACTGCTAGCATAACCTAACCTAACCTAACCTAACCTTGCTCCCTTTCTCATCAATAAATAATTTTACCTTGGACGTACTGTACGGATTAGCTAAACGTTCAGCTAGATGGCTTGTATTGAACTCCTGAAGTTTGTTGGTTAGTTATAGTTTTAATTTATAATTAACACACAAGTATTAACTGCCCAATCCACTACCACCCTCTAAGCCCTCGGTACACTGGACCGGAATTCAAACCCCGACCTCCCGATCATTGACAGTCCAATGTATCGCGAGTGTGTCACCTCAGACTACTTGACCACCGAAGCGGGTTAAATAACCTCAATTAAAAACTAATAAATAAAGGTACTGTAGCTCTATTTACGAGGACAAGATATCGGGCGAACCAGACAGTCTACAGCCGGACAGGTAAGTTTTAATGGTCGACTCGGACCATTTACAATCAGAGCCGAGTATCAAATTCCTTGCGAGAGGCCCCAAGAAGCTCGCCGCGGGGTATATAGCTTAAGGGGAGGAAAAGAAGCGGTTCTGGAGACCCCATGGCGGTGAACGAGTTGGTATTAAGGCGGCCGCCCCGGTCGGCGAGAAAGTATCAATTGCTGTCAGGCCACACGACTTAAAATACAACATCTGTGTCGTCTGGGACTACTTCTATGGTCTGTATAATCTTATACTCCCTTTCGCCCTTTACGTAAAACTACCATTTATCATATCAGTACAAAAAAAAAGGAGAAATAAAACTAGGAAACGTCTTAGCTCAAGGTAAAAAGTTAAGCTCGCTGTTAGTTCTCAAATAACTAAGAATTTTCAAATGTGATTCTATGAAAAAACTACTGTATTTGATAGAGGAAGGCTAAAACTAGAGCCCTTTTTCATCAAGACTAGTATCATAGCGCCACAAATACACTTAAAAAGCCGCTGAAAATGAGCTACTGTCACATTTTCACACATTAAAAAAAAATTTAATAAAGCTCCCGTTAATGAAAGTAATATCTGTTGGAATCTTTCAACTTTATTTTGGCGTGAACCATATTTTAGAATAACGCATTGTAAGAGTTCTATTTTGCTTTAGAGGTGAACGTCTGCGCGGCAATTTCTCGCTTACCGAGGCGGCCGACCCCCCCTTAAACATCTCTCATTGGCTGGACACGATGCATCGCTTTATAGGTTCCACGCACAATTAGTTCACATGAGCTGGTTTAATTTAATCGAATCGTCAGTACCATCAGTATAATATATAGTTCAATTTTCATAAGAAGAACTTTATCTAACGGCTAAAAATGCTAGTAGATGCGAGTATAAGGTCGTATTCAAGAACTAAAATGAGTAACATTGAAGGTTGAATGAGAAGTGGAGTAGAGTTGATTTGCTTTGCCTTCTGCACGAACGTAACATCTCAGATTGTAAATCAATAACACTCACTTCTCACTAACCCTTTACTTTTACTCATTCTCGTTCTTAAAGACAGTCGGTATAGTCCAATTTGCATAGGAAGGCACTTTTAGATGGTACAAGCATTTTTTTTCAGGGAGTAAACATTTTATTATATTTCTAGTGTTTTTTTATAGGTATTGTTAATATCTATCAAAAGTGACAGCTGCAGATAACATGACTTGAATTGAAAATTGGACTGTAGATCTAATTTCACGTATTCATACGTCAAGCCATGTGATCTGCATCTGTCACTTTTGATAGATTATAGTAAAAATCTATAAAATTACATTAATAGAATAATGAAATGTTATCGATGTTGACACCAAAATCAGTATGTTTGTACTTACTTAAAGGTCCTTTCTATAAAAATTCTACTATACATACGATTTTATCGCACAGATAGTCGATTATTATAAGGTATCGATGTGACAATAGACTGGATCACCTAGAGCAAGAAGGCTTAGGTTTGAATCTCAGCAGTGTGCACTAGGGGAAGAGTTGAATTAGGGGAGAGGTCTTTCCTATTCCCTAAAAGGATGTTGTATAGCAGTCTAAACTCTTTAGTCCAGCATTATATGGTCCGGGTGACCTGGTGGTCTAGGGAATAAGGTTTAGGACTTCTGTACTGGGGGTCCGGGGTTCAATTCCCGGCCCCGGCACAGATTTATCTGATTACCATACCCTTCCTTCAACTCTGACAAGACTTGTATTAATCACAACTTGTGAATGTGTGGAATGCTCAGGCCTCCACCGTGGTTCGGATCCCACGTTAAACTGCAGGTCCTCCATTTCATCTCACAATCACCCTACCATTACACATTAGCGTGAGTGCGTATAACCCGAACGGGTAGTAAGACGTGGTGCTAATAATAATATAATAATATATGGTCTGGCAATTCCTGTGGTCCTTCACATATTGAATCTGCCGCCAATAGTTCGAGGAGCGGCCACTAGGATGGTGATTACTAACAGTACAAAGGCTCTAAAGTTATTTACATCAGCAACTGAGTGTTAAGGTTATATATTCTTGTGTTGGCTTGTATCCGGGCTGTATTTTAGCTCTTAATTATGTTTTCAAAGAGACCGAGAGTTGTGAAATTTGGTGTATTATTACCAGTTTTAAGCTTCATTTTACCTTGTATGACATAGCTGGTGGAGATGAGGAGAAGATATGGCATGGAGATAAACATTGAGAAGTCAAAAGTGGTGGTGATTTCTAAAAATGAATAGACGCTGAAAATTAAAATTGCAAAACATGAGTTGGAAAGCATTGAGCAATTCAAATACCTGGTAAGTCCGCTGATACAGGATGCCTACTGCACCGAGAAAATTAGGTCAATGATCGCCATGGCCAAGGAAGCTTTCAACAAGAAGAGGTTACTGCTGACCAGCAAGTTGAGTTTGGATCTGAGGAAGAAACTGAATGCCACATTTGGAGCATCACGCTGTATGGAGTAGAAACTTGGACTCTCAGGAAGATGGAAAAGAGTACGTGAAGAGCTGTGAAATGTGATGCTGGAGAAGACTTGAGAAGAACGGGTGCACAGACAGGGTGACAAATGAACAAGTCCTGAAAAGAGACGAGATCGGGGTTCGAATCCCAGTTGGTTTAGCTGAGGGTGGTTTTCCATAAATGGTTCTCCACTATCCTTCAACGTAAATGCAGGTACACCTCCTCTAAGTTCAACCTTCCTCATCCCTAGCTCATTAACTTAATTATTACATATGCGTATAACTTAAACGAGTAGTAAGACACTGTGATAAAAAAAAATATAAGGGTACGTCTCCTCTAAATTATACCTACACCATTTGTGTAGTAAATGCGGAGATCCCAGACGGGTAGTAAGACGTGGAGTAAGGACTTAACAACCACGATATATTTATAAAATATCAATGAAGAATTTAAAATATGAAAGTTTTAACAAATTATATTTTTAAAAGTGCTCGAAATTATGACCCTAACTGATATAGACCCACGCAGGAATATTAAGTTGATGACCCGATCGAGATTTGAACCAAAAACATTGAACGGGTAGTTGGATAACAACTGAAAAGACCATAGCGTCAATAGGCGAGACCATTGGTCTAAAGAAATTTGCAATATGTGTACTTGGTCACCCTATATATAGAACGCAAGAAATCAAGTTCATATGTCAAGTAAGGGGAAAAAAAGTATCAGAAAATATGTCATTTATAATTTTTTTTTAAATCTTGTTTTAGAGTTTTCTTGTCGAGATAAGTATCTGAGAAGTTCACGGCCAAACATGTGCTTTACAGTAGTCTTTTGTCAATCCAGCAACATTATTCTACAACTTGGAGTTATCATTAAATTGATTTAGTTCAACAGTTTATTTTAATTTCACTGGAACAGTTCTAAATATTAATAACCAGAATCATATGTTTATGTGTGTGTGTGTGTGTGTGTTTTGTAAAAGGTAGGACCATTCTATTTAATGGTTAACTTTATAATTATAAAAATTAAGGGTGTGAAAAAGTAACTCTTTAAATGTGAGGTGAATTCTAAGTTAAGGTTTTTATTGTTGTCACATATCACTACTTTTTAATTTCTTAACCATCCATAAAGTGCATTAATATAAAGAGCAATGTTTGGAGGGCGAAAAAAAAAGCCTTAAATTATTATTTTATGCTAAAATATCTGAATGTATCTATGCTCAAGTTAAAGATGTCATTTAATCACCAGCTGGTGTCAAAATACTGTTTAGTAGCTGTTCTGAAAACGATAGTCCGTTTAATATGTCATATTTAGTAAGATATTTCAAATCTGTTCACAATATAGGTTGTCTCAAATGTTACTGCACTGTGAATTTTGGGAGCACCTGTATAATAAAGTCTTCTTCTTCTTCCTAAGAAATGTATCAAAGATGCAAAGTTTTTTTTCTTTATACGGCCAAGGAAGCTTTCAACAAGAAGAGGTTACTGCTGAGCAGCAAGTTGATTTTGGAACTGAGGAAGAAACTGATGAAATGTCACATTTTGAGCATCGCACTGTATGGAGCAGAAACTTGGACTCTTATTAAGATGGAAAAGAAATACTTGGAGAGCTTTGAAATTTGGTGCTGGAGAATACTTGAGAAGATCAGGTGGACAGACAGTGTGACAAATTAAGAAGTTCTAAGAAGAGTTGGTGAGAAGAGAACCGTTTTGGATGTGATTCTTTGATACAAATAAAACTGGATCGGACATATCCTTGGGAGGGACTGTCTTCTGAACGATGTCATAAAAGGAAAGGTTGAGGTAAAGAGGAGCTTAGAAATAAGGAGGATTAAAATATTGGATAACTTGAAGGAAAGTAGAACATTCTGGGGGCTGAAGGAGGAGGAGTCAGAGGACGCATTGGCGGTCTAAGTTCACTGACAAACGAAATGGACCTGTCGTAAGACAGAATACCTAATAATATTAATAATAATATGTTTTTTAATATTACATTAATAAGAGTTCAAGAATAAGATTTAAGTTTCAACGACAATATTCCTCACCCCAATATGTTCAGAAATATTACCCTTAAGTAGTTCCACCTGTTAAAAGCCTATTTGAAAAATAAATGGTAAAAAACCATCGTACAAACTCTCTCAAATAGTGTCTTATATATTGGAACCAAATTTTCACAAATAGGTTTTCAGTAAACTACACTTCAGTACTTCTTTTTTTTTTAGAAAAACAAACATGATTATAATCTTGTTAATTAATCATAATAAACACTCTTCATATATAAATGGTAAACACAATTGTTAAAACAATTTTTAAATAACTCTCCCTTCTCTCCACCCAAAAATGTATACATTTTTATTTGTCATGTCAAACACTATCCAGATAACAAAATCGTTAAAGCAGTTTTTAATGAAAAAAAAATAATAGAATTTTCAAAAATCACTCATCGCTAAACTACCGTTAATTTAAGGTCCAAGGTAAAATTCAAAAAAGTTTTGTGATAAAGCCATATTATATCTAATTATCAATTTCTAACAAAATACTTCAAACCTTCTCCCATTTAGGCACAGGGACAGATAGAAAGACACATAAAATTGTAAAATCCACTTTTTGGGGTTCGGGGCCACATAAAATGTAAGTATTCATCACAATATTAAGGTCGAAATTTTCACAATCATATACTTTCTCTAGTTATGAGAAAGTAAAAATATTGTGGACAGTTGAAAATGCTTTCTCTTTTAATCAACTTCATCTTCTTTCCTTTTTAGTATATTAATAATGTTAGAAACCCGTATTTGTGGCCACGTGGAATAAATGTCAGACTCATATATTCCTACATGCCAGCAACAGAGAGGTCGATGTTCGAACCTTGTCTAGGTATACTGAAAGGGGGTCTTCCTGAATTGTTTATCGACTCTCGTTCCATGCAAATGCATGTACACTTCTCCAATTCAATCTTCCTCATCCCTATCCTCGTGTGAGACTGGCCTGATGATGACTGAGAGATTGGATTTGGAATCCCGGTTGGGCCTACTATGGGTGGTTTTTTTCCCCTAAATCGTTTCCCAATCTCATTCCACGCAAATGAGAGTAGATTGCCTCTAAAAGGCTTTCTTACTCATCGTTACCCCATTAGAGTAATTATATATAAATATAACCTTAACGTGTAGTAAGACGCGGTGATTTTTATTTTAAAAAACCCTAATAATATCCCAAATGGATTTTAAGACTTGGTACTAAAAATAACAAAAATAATTGTCATTTTGTATATGGCCGTGAGTGATTTATTTTGCTACAAAGGGGTGCCTTGACCACGATATGATGATTTCCTCAAGCTGCTGATTGCTGTTGTCAGGCTACATTTTTGTCCTTCTTGCATTAAGTCCACTTCTAAAATTTGGAAAAAAGGTCCGAAGGTGCGGGGCTCTATAAAGAGTCCGCTTTATTCATCCCTTGATGTAGCAATCTTAAGACCCACTTCAGTGGCCGCGTGGTCTAACGCGCTACTCTCGCAGTAGACTAGACTGCCAATGACGGGAGAGATAGAGGTTCGAATCTCAGTCGGGTGTGTTGAGGGCGGTTTTTCCAAAATGGTTTTCCACTCTCCCTTCACGCAGATGTGGTTACACTTCCTATTAATATAACCTTCCTAATCCCTTAACCCATTAGCGTAGTTAGTAAATAAGCGTCTAACCCGAACGGGTAATAAGACGCGGTGCTAAAAAAAAAAGAGCCATCTTAACTTGATTGTTTCCAATATGGTGGTATTATAGCGCTATATATGAGCCAGAAGTTGAGAGTATAATTTCTTACCGTAAACTGAGTGTACAGAAGACACTTTATCTTTTTAACAAGACTGTACCCATGCAAGCTGGGGGCTTCTTTTCACAAAGTGACACATTCATTCTATAATGTCATTCAACCTGCTCAAGGATTAGAATTCGTTTAATCGAAAATAATAGATGACAGTTGGATATGAGAATTAAAAAAAAAAAGAAGGATGGTGTCGTTTGCAATACGTTAGACAGTTCCGGTTTTTAAAAAGAATAGCTTTGTAAAGTCACGGGTCTTTTATTCTCAAAGTTTTCTATATAGCAAATATTTTAAGGTGGGATGGAGTGGTAGGTGTGTTAGGATCCGTATTTTTAAAATAGTTTTTATGATAAAAATATCATTTTTGTCTTAAATATTTCTTAGAACTGCAACTTATTATTCGTTCAGGCTATACGCCTATATACTAATCACGCTAATGTTTTAGAGATTGGGAAGCTTTAATTTAGAGGGCGTGTACCCGCATTTTCGTGGAGAGTGGAAAACCATGTTGGAAAACCACCCTCAATACACTCAACCGAGATTTGAACCTCAATCTCTCCGTCATCGCCAGTATAGTCTACTGCGGTAATAGAGCCTTAGACCATGCTGTCACCAAAGTGGGTCTCACAACTTAAAATTACTATAAATTCCCCCAAAAAATAAGAGCATCTTGATGAATTGGTTTCTTTCTACAATTTTTCAACTTGGGTTGAATGAACTTTCATTAATTACTATTGTGTCTATAACTTGAAAAGTTTAATAATTAGTAAAATCACGAGTTTTAATTGCACAAAAACGTAAAAAAAATAGGCATGCGAAGAACCATTACAGTCAAATAAAATGTTCAACTACTTTTTATATTTGTTTTCAATTACGGTGGCCAACGACAGTTGATCCCAGGCCAACCTGTTTTCGGTTAATGGAATTAGAGATTTGAACAGCCGATAAAGACACGTGCTTAAGGGGGAAAAAAAAATTGTCACCTAAGAGTCGTGTGAATCTACTGAAATTGGAAGTATCACAATATAAACATAACTTCTCAATTATTTAGACATTCCAGAGCTGTTTACAATTTTCCCCTTCTCCCTACCCTCAAAATAGAAATCACCAAAAACTTGAATGTCACCTGCGTGATTCACATTCCCCAAAAATTTTAACAGAGAAAGGACCAGGTTTTGTTGTATAAGAATAGTTTTTAATTAACTTTCGTTTAAGTTCTCTTCCCTGTCTATTTTAACTTCGTTATTGGGATACGTGTAATTTTTTTTTTACTTTAGGAAAAAAAACACTTCACTTTCTTTCGTTCTTGTAAGTATTGTTCCTCTTCACTAATTAAAAAATGAAAGCCTGTTGGCCGCAAAGTTGCTCTTATTGTTTCTGTTGTATTTTGTTTTAAATGGTGCGAACTCTTCTTAAGAAATATATGCCAGTAAGGCCATAGTTCCTGAGATAACACGTAATACGAGGTAGTTATCTCTGTGGTGAGAGTGGATATATAATTAAATAGGGGAGTCTGAGAAATAAACCACAGTTTCAGTCTTATTTAGATGGAAACGAGCTTCTTTTGACAGAAATAAAAAGTTAATTAAACCTTTTTCTTAAACCGGTATTTATAAGTAAAATCAAATGATTTGCAACTGTAAATTTTGGTAGATATTATCAGTAACTTTTTTAATAATATATTAATAGTAAAGTAAAAGGTTATTAATGCTTACATCACAAAAACTATTTTCGTATTTTCTTACTGGAACTATATTATACAATAAAATATGAACTCTTGTTAGGAAGTTGCTATCTCAATATTTTTATATAATAATTGAAATAGCCTACAACGGTGGTATTGTGGTTTAAGGCGTCACTGTGACAGTATACTGAACTGCCTATGAACGGGAGATCAGTGTTTTAATCCCATTCGGGTGAACTGAGAGTGTGTTATATATATATATATATATATATATATATATATATATATCTTTATAAATGGTGTTCCACTCTCTCTCAAAGCAAATTCAGGTAAATGTCCTCTAAATTCAATCTGCATCATACCTAACACACTAGCGTAATTAGTTCATATGTGTATAGGCCGAATGAGTAAAGATATGCGATGGGAAAAAACACTGATAGAAAAAATTGAAATAATTCAGAAACTGTCACGGGTAATATATAACATTATAAAGACCTCCTTTTAATCGATGTGTATTCAACTTTTCTAAATCTGGTGTACCTACTTTATTTAGGACTTTTCGTCGTACTCAGGTGGAAAAAACGCCTAAGCTCAGTTTTCTTGCTTGTTCAAATCTCAGGGTGCGTAGTAAAGTATAGGGGGGTGACTCAAACGTTTAGTGATTATTTTGGGTGCAAATTCACAGCTCGAGACCTTTTTGAAGAAACCACTTTATGGTGACATTGGGATCCTTATCTTAACAACGTTGCCTATCCATAGATTTCTAAGCTATTTTACGAAGCTGGTGTATCTTATCTTGACACATCCAAGCAGTCTAAGCAGTATCACACTTAGATACCAATCTACGAAATAGAAAGAGAAGTAAGAAAATTGTCAGTTCAGCTTGCGAGGTTTTTTGTTTATGTACTGAGAAGTGACAATATTTCCCCTCTTCCTCTGACGAGTTTACAAAGTCACAATATTATTATTAGCACCGCGTCTTACTACCCGTTCGGGTTATACGCACTTACGCTAATGTGTAGTGGTAGGGTGATTGTGAGATGAAATGGAGGACCTACAGTTTAACGTGGAATCCGAACCACGTTGGAGGCCTGGCATTCCACACATTCACAAGTTGTGATTAATACACGTCTTGTCAGAGGTGAAGGAAGGGTTTGGCAGTCAGATCTGTGCCGGTACCAAGGATCGAACCCCGGACCCCTAACACAGAAGTCCGACACCTTACCCCTAGATCACCAGGTCACTTCACAGTTCTTATACTATTTGCGCCTTGAAAACATTGACTTAAAATTACCTTTTTCTTGTTTCTCACTTTCGATGAACATAATAAGCTACCACGGACTTTTGTCAGTCTCCATCCCGACAGGAAGGCTCCTACAGTACATTTTCGTGACTAAGTCAAATAACCTAAGTTTAAAATGATTTATGAAAAAAAAATACAGTTACAAAAAAAGCCACTTCAAGATAGAAATAATAATGTTATGGCACTGAAGGACTATTTTTATAATTATTTAAGAACTTATGGTTTCTGTTTCGAAGTTATATTTTTAAAACTCGCTGATTAAAACGTAAATTCACTAAGATTGGAAATTGTTACAGTTAGGCAACTTACTTAAAAGCGTTCATACCCAGAGTATGAATGGTGGCAGCGTACATCTAGCCAAAGTTATCGGATCTACTCCATTTCACCAAACCATGTGATCTGCAAGACTATGTGTTGAGCTGCTTTCATGTTTGGCAATCAAAAACTTCATAACAAATAATTTGTTTTTAATTATTTTCTTTTTTTAAGCTTTATTACCTTATTTAAATACAAACTTATAAAAATTAACATTTAGATTTTTTTTTGTGGTAGTGGCATTTGTAGTTCACTTAAAAAAGCTTCTCAAACTAGAGCTTTTTAAAGACTGCCTTTTCGTCAATAATTATTATGGTGAACCGGGTAAAATCAAGGCAGTTGGAAATATTATTAGAAGTGTTTATTAATATTTTTGATTGATGATAGTGTATCAATAAAAAAATAATAATTATTTCCACATATAACATAAGTGACATTCAACCAATATTTGTAACAAACATCTTCTGATAACCTGTAAGTTACCAACACTACTGCGCTGGATGGACTTTACAGCTCACAGTCAAAATTTAGACAAGATTTAGTAACCTTATTATAAATTGGATTTAGATTTGATTATACTTCAATTTTTTTTTAAATCTATTCGGGCTCGATTTGAACCATTTTGATTTTAAATTATTCTATTCGAGCTAATAAGCTAAAATTCGGATTCGATTCGAAACTTTTTGCGATAAAATATTCTATTTGGAATCAATTCGAACAATTTTCTTTTTAAATTATTCGATTTGTATTAGGTTCGAACCATTTTCTTTTTTTGTGTCATTCGATTATTTTTTTGATTCGAAACATTTTAGTTTTAATTCGTTGTATATGTATTCGATTCTAACAATTTTCATTTTAAATTATTTTGATTCATGCTAGTAAGCTAAGATTCGGATTCGATTCGAAATTGAAAATCTTGGTATCACATTGGTTTACAATTTATAAGATCAAATTGCGTCTTTGTAGGGCTGTGAAGGTAATTATTTATAAAACTAAAGATTATTGATGAAAATGTACAGTTATACCTTACTAAGTGGTTATATTTTTCTAATTTATTTAGGGTACTAAAATAAGAATTTAGATAAAAAACATAGACATGTGTGATGATTATCTGATTAAATATTTAATCGATTTAGTATTTATTTTTGCATCAAAAACTTGTATACTTTATCATCTTTAGTAATACATTTGAATATTTACTAAATTTGATGGATAATGTTCAACTATAAGTTCCGCATCACCATTGACTAGTTTAAAAAAAAGAAGGAAATACTGGTCGATAATAAATATGATCGATCTCAAAAGTGGTTTTAAATGCTGTCTTCCAAGTAACTAATAGCTATACTAATTAATACTATAAGAAACGTCAGACAAAAAAACCAACATATATCCACAAACAACTCTTGCAAACACATCACGTACAAAAATCATTCCGGCTGAAGATTCTCAAATAATAACTTTCAGTGCACGAAATTTTTCACGCAAAAAAATAATTATAATTTTACCATTTTAAGATTAATAATAGTAATAATAAAAAATATTATTTCTAAAAATATCAGCAATATAAAAAGTTTTAAAATGAAATATGATTGGTGATGTTCCATATATTTGTCATTGTGAGACTCCTAAGAGGTCATAAAAACAAAGTATTTTTTGTTGCTGTTGTATTTTCATAATTGCTTGTTTAACGTTTTACAACCTGAAAGTTAGAACTAAAAGCCTTGTTTCTTTGTCAGCTGAAGAGTGGTGTGATGAGCCATAGCAGTCATTAGAGTTAAAGAGAGAATTAATTATAACAAAAAATATCGATAAGTGTTTTGGCTGCAGTTTTATTTAATTGCTAGTGATAAATTAATGTGAGACTAGTTTTGGTAACTGAATTGTTATTTTTTTTTAAACAGTA
Source organism: Timema bartmani (assembly GCA_902151455.1). NCBI lineage: Eukaryota > Metazoa > Arthropoda > Insecta > Phasmatodea > Timematidae > Timema > Timema bartmani. The sequence continues at coordinate 64,055 of CABFWB010002392.1, forward strand.
AATTTTTAAAATACAAAATGATATAATATTATATAATTAATTCCCCTAATTATTTATATCATATTTACAAAGGGTGTCTGTATTAATGTTAGAATCGATTATAGCATACCCGAATTGGTGGTCACGCAGACTAAAGCTCACTTACAAGCGAGGGAACTCGTTGATCAGCCTCTATATCTCACTCACAAGCGAGTAAAATCCTTGATAAGCCTCTAAAACTCACTCAAAAGCGAGTAAAGTCCTTGATAAGCCTCTAAAACTCATTCAAAAGCGAGTAAAATCCTTGATAGGCCTCTAAAACTCACAAGCGGGTAAAATCTTTGATAAGCCTCTAAAACCTATAAGCGAGTAAAATCTTTGATAAGCCTCTAAAACCTACAAGCGAGGAAGCTCGTTGATAAGCCTCTAAAATCCACAAGCGAGGAAGCTCGTTGATAAGCCTCTATAGCTCACAAGTGAGGGAAAGCGTTTTATCAGCTTCTATAGCTCACAAGCAAGTTAAATAGTTTATAAGCCTCCAAAGGAAATTTACGAGGGAAGTAAAGCATTTTAAACATCTATATAGCTCAATTAAAAGCGAGGAAAATCAATGATCAGCCTCTATAACTCACAAGCGAGGGAAAGCGTCTCTAACAATTAGCTCAGTGGTAGAACATTGCCCTTTGACATTGAAGATATCGGATATTTACAATATTTGCTTCATTTTTCAAATATTATATTCTTTAAAGACGAAGAAGTTTAAGGTGGGAGAAAGTGAGAGCGAGTTAACGTCCATATTTATGAAGTTTGTATGTTTAAAAAAAATGGCTCTATTCAAAATTGATCAAATCATGTTCAAGCAGAAATATTTAATTTAATTTTCTTCTCATATTATTATCTGTTTATTGACTATCCGTCATGGACATAGTGGAATTTTGACAAGGACATTTTATTTTTATATAAAGAGTTTTTCATAAAATGCACAGCCTCTTAATACCAGTTCGGGCTATACTTTGATAGTTTTAGAGATTCAGAAGGTTACACTGATAGGAATTTAGCCGTCATTTGAATGGATGGAGAGTGGAAAACCACTTTGGAAAAAAAAACACCCTCAGTACACCCAGCCTAGATTCGAATCTCAATCTCCCCGTCTCCGGCAATCTAGTCTACTGCAAGAGTAGCGCCTTAGACCATGCGGCCCTCGAAGTGAGTCCCCATTATATAATATGTGTATAAAATTAAACTAAAAGTATCTACTGGAGTGACAGTTAGTTTATTTTGTGCAAAAAAAAAATTGTTTGTTAGATAAACTATATACTACGTACCTTATCTCGTATACGTAGCGTTCTTCCCACAGGTAATTTATAATACAACCCGTGCAAGAGATATGCTGAGCGTGTTGCCTTTATTTCCTAGCAGGCGCTATGGATGGTATTAATCTAAAAAAAAATTTGTTTAGTTTTTTTTTCTAACTTTGCCTCCCAAACCACGGGTTTTTGATCAAGCATTGATTTGAATAAATAAAAACTACCAATTTTAAATTAAATTTAAATGTATTCATACATACATATATATACATACAGGATGTATCTAACATGTGGGACTCACTTCAACTGTTGATAGGATTCACAAAAAAAAAAAAGTTAATGTAAG
>CABFWB010002392.1:66419-88344 GCA_902151455.1 Timema bartmani
TATATATATATATATATATGTGTATATATTCAGTCTCACGGTAAAAAAGGAGAGGTGGATGGTAAAGTGGTGGTAAGGTGGTGGTAAGGTGGTGAGTTACAGGAGAGAGGCCATATCACAAAAAAAAAAAAATCTACATCTAATATTGAAATAAAATGTGACTGTAACAACCCCTATCAAAGCTGCACCCTAATTAACAGTAGGATACTGTTTTACCTCGTATCGATATTTTCGACATCTTTATGGCATCCCAAAACAATACATCAAACATAAATTTAAAAGAATAGTAGAAAAAAAATAAAGAAGAGAAAGAAACTAAGAATAAATTCAAAACGTCTCTTCTAGACAACATTTGATGGCAATCTTTCTCCAAACCTAATTTCCATTCTTAAACAAAAGCTATTAACAATAACTAAAAAAAAAGAAAAAAAAGAGAGGGATTGTAAGGTCTTTTTCAACATGTCCAAATACAGAAGCCATTTACAGTTGCTCTCAATATATAGTTTAAACCCAATACTTATCGAGGAGAAGTTTTGATGAATCGATAACTTCATTTTTTCTTGCATAATGATGAATGTTCTTGAAAAAAAAAAGTATATAGATCGGAAAGGTAATGGCGGTATGATTTGTACCGTGGGAGACGCAGAAGTTGAAAAGGCAGGGGGGGGGGGAAGGGGTAGCTCATACCTATCTTTGGTTTTGATAAATGATTCTGTAGCGTATTAAGGGGCTACTCACTAAATCATTCATTCATTAAAGAGTTCCATATGCAATGTAAAAGTAGGAGAGGGGTTGTGAAGTTAAGATAAATCATGCTCCTAAAGATAGAAGGTCACTCTTCATGTATCGTGTGTTTGAGAGGTACTTATTTTATATTTATTTTGGATATACGGTTAATTTAAAAAAAATATATTATTCAGAAAATAATTTAAAACGGTATATTAATAATACAAACCTTATATAGCCCCAAGATGTGTTTTGCCAGCGGAACTATTGTCTTGTTTAGAGGTTGAATAACAAATAATTCTATTAAAAATATTTAACTTTCCCTTTATAGACACGTGACTTGCCAATTGCCTGAGCCAATAATATAAAAACTGATGATATAGGAAGAAGAGAATCTGACAGGCAGTTTTTGAAACTACTTTAAAGTCATGTGTTATGTATCTGTCACTTTTGATAGATGTAATTACTAACCAATGAAATGGTACTAAAAATTTAGTAAGATATAAAATATATTATACTAAATTTACCAAGAAATCTTTCACTTAAGAGTCAGTCTCACACCAAGGATAGCACTTAACTTAAGTAAGCAGCACAGCTCGAACCAGACGTCGTGAGGTATTTTATAGCCTGGTTTAAAAAATAATGTAACTGAGACCAATAAAATTATATAAAAAAAATGAAACAGGCTATTTCACTGATGTCAAATAAATAATGTAGAACACCACTTCGATGTTCTTTCTAGTTCAATCGAATTTGTGAATCTAATTTTCAGGTAAATCGAGTGGAAAATTGACTCTTAAGGTAGGAGTGTAGGAGACGCGAGAAAAGGCCAGTGTTTTATTAGTTTTTATAGCAAAACTTTATTTTGGACAAAATAAAATATTTCTCCAGTAGATACATAGAGTTTAGTTTTCTTCCCATGGTTATATCAAGAGTTGTTGAATATCTGTCATGAGCATAGCGCCATCAGAAGAGAAACTTTTTAAATGAAGAGAAAAAGTTTGTCATTAAATTACAAGACACTCTTGACGGATATTAAACAACTGCTGATATCACCGTGTGAAGAAAATGAAACTCTATGTTTCTACTGGAGAAATATTTGATTTCTTTTTACCACTAAAATAATATTAATAATAATATTTAGCACCAACGTCTTACTACCCGTTCGGGTTATACGCTTAAGTACTAATTACGCGAATGGATTAGGAATTGGTAAGGTTGAATTTAGAGGAAGTGAACCCGCATTTGCGTGGAGGGAGAGTGGAAAACAATTTAGGAAAAACCACCCCAGTCCACCCGACCGAGATTCGAACCTAGATCTCCCCGTCCTCGGTGGTCGAGCTCAACACGACTAGCGCGTTAGCCAACTACGCCACCGAGGCGGGTTACCACTAAAAGTTTTGCTATAAAAACTGCAAAAATAGTTACCTTTATCCATGTTATCTACGTTCCCACCTTAAGTTTATATAGTGGATTAAGTAGGTAAACCACTTCCTTGTGTTTGGGGGGCATAAGGCAGTACACTCGATATCCTCACTGAAGGAACTGCAGGTCTTAAGGAGAAAAGATTTATCTTCTCTTTCTATTAAATGGCCAAATCTCCTCGCTATCGGTTATGTCAGAAGGTGGTTGGTTGGGTTAATAAGGAGCTACTGGTCACCTCAACGAAACATCGTTGCAAAAATGTGTCTTCTATACGAGGGAAAGATTTACCAAAGGAAAACCAGAGAATGGCCAACGCTGTTTTACTAATAGTAGCCATGCAGTTGCCTCAGAAATGATAACCAATGTAGGAATCTACTAACTAAGAAATAATTTTTAAAAAAAATGTTGATCCTCGCATGAGTGTCCCAAGTGGAGAGCTTTATGTCATGCGCGATGAAGAGATAGCCTCACCCCCTCCCGCCCCCTGGGACTTGAAGCACCCATTGTGAAAAGAAAGACAACCGGACAAGGTCATTAGTCTGCGTACTCTTTATCCGACGTGCGAACGATAGGTAGGACCGGCCACTTCTCATACGGTGACATCCTTTTCTTTTTACTTTCGTGAGATGATTATTTTTTTTAGTTTATACCCTGCCCCCATTTTCGTCCGTCCGCTTCGAGTATTTTACGATAGAATCGTTGTGATGTGTCTTGACCGTTCTACTTAGCTCAGGAGATTTAGTCAACGTCCTTTAAGGGAGAATATCCTTTTTTTTAAACGTCTCTGGATTTCCCATAGGATCTCACATTCACCGCGTAAAGGGTGGAAAGATATCGATTTATATTTTAGTCATAAGCTGTATTAGATGGATGGAAACGCTATTTAAGGTAAGTATTTTTGTAGTTTTTTTTTTGCAAAAATAAAATAATACTCGAGTAGAAACATTGAGTTTAATTTTCTTCCCATGGTAACCTCAACAGTTGTTAAATATCTGTCAAGGGTGTCCTGGAATTTAATGACAACTTTTTCTCTTCATTTAAAAAGTCTATCATCTAATCCTGCTATGCTCATGATATATACAGGGTGATCGGAAACTTATAGATCAAACTGCACATATAACTTATTTGATCCAAAATTAATACAAAACCCCTATACACTTACATCAGGAAACAATGCTAATATCATTAAATTATGTCTTAAGTATCAGTGTACAGCGCTGGGATAGCAAAGCTGTGCAAGCATGAGTGTACAACAGGTTGCATAGGAGCTAGGCGCGTGGCATTACACACTTCGACATCTTGGAGCACGGCAGTAGAACATACCACAAGTCAAAGTAAACAACACACCAGTCCATCTAGAAATGCGAATACGTTCTGAGGGTCATCATTAACAGTCCCGCACCACAGAAAGTGCTTGCCATTATTACATGTGCAGTGCCGCACGCCTAACTCCTATGCAACCTGTTGTGCACGCATGCTTAAACAGCTTTGCCACCCCGGTGCTATACGCCGACACTTTTGACACAATTTAATGGTACTAGCGTAGGTTTACGGATGTGAGTGTTTAGGGATTTCGTATTACTTTTGTTTCAAACAAACTATATGTGCAGTTTGGGCTACGTATTTCCAAACAACCTGCATTCAACAACTGTTGATATCACCATATGATGAAAATTAAACTCTATATTTCTATTGAAGCAATTCTAGATTTTTTTGGGCCAAAAAATGTCTTGATATAAAAAACTGCAAAAACACTGCCCATAACTCGTGCTCTCTACACTTCCACTTTAAGTCCAGGGTCCCAGGTTAGATTCCCGTTTCCAAGTGTTATTTTTCATTTTACGAATATAAAATCAATACACGTAGCTGTCTTTGTCACCTTTATTTTTTGCTAATCTGGAGGCTAACCTGAAGATCTAATTATGCAATTCGCAGCTATCGTGACGCCATTGAAGCAGTCATATGTCTTTGATTGGTGGAGTGTGTGGTTTCTGTGTGTACCGGGCTGGAGGATTATGATATCAAGTCTAGTTATGATTCATTCTGACTGGGTCACCACTGTTTGGTAATGACTGACGAGGTATCAGTAAGAAATCTAGAGGTTTGCGGTCACCCGCAGACCAACAGGTTCTCATATACGGGGTGGAAGGAACCCTGTTCGATCAGCGTGAGAGGAATAAGGAACATGTGGTTGTAAGAAAATTTTATAAAATAAAAACATAACTTTTTGCGATCAATATGATACAATTCTATTATATTAATTACAAGTGTTATTTTATATGTATTGATAATATATATACAGAAGCACCTGCAGATCACATGACTTGACGTATGAATACGTGAAATTTATGTTTTGTTTGTTGAATTAAGTTAGTTTGTAAGTGGTGATACCATCAAATTAGGAGGCTCAGAAATTGAACGTTAAATAACCCAAATAAATAAAAGACTCCACCCAACACCGATCATGACGAAAACCTTAATAGGGACAGTACGTTGTGTTTTCTTTAGAATTAAGTTAGTTTGTAAGTCGTGATATAATAAAATCTAGAGGTTCAGAAATCTCATGATAAATAGAGGCCTACCCTTAAAAAAATAGGATTCCAAACTCCACCCACCAACCTTTATAATGACTGTACGCTGTGTTTGTTTTAGAATTAAGTTAGTTTGTAGGTCGTTAAATGACATAAGAAGTATATTCAGATATCGCACCTCAAATAAGTCAAATATTCCAGAAATCACTGGTCGTGAAGAAGCTCTTTATTAAAGGACTGTGTGTTGTGTTGGTAATAGAATTAAGTTAGTTTGTGGGTCGTGTGGTGATACGATGACGGTGATAAAGGAGCTGGTATTAACGAAACTTCCTCTATTCACGGCAAACGACGGAGCTCATATTTCCAGGACAGTCTCAGATGTAGACAGGTTGGCTAATATACGACCTGTGCCACCGCATGGCCTTATCCGATACACGTTCACTTTATTTACTCCCATTCCAACTTTAACCAATGAAATCAATCCAATAAGCTCCTAAGATTTAGCTGAAAGCTTTTGTAAATGTCGAGCTGCATGACCTTAAGGAAGGAGGTGAAGTGAGTTAAGGCTAGAATTTTTTTTCAGTTCTTTTAACATCAAACAATTATTTTTTTTGTTAACATAAATAAAATACTGTTCTATTGCAAACATAAGAGCTTAATTTTCTTCTCGTGGTGATATCGACCGTTCTTGAATATCTGTCAAGGGTTTCCTGGAATTTGATAGTAATTGTTTTTATTGAGTTAAAAAGTTTATCTTCTAATGCTAATAATCTCATTACAGATATTAAAGAACTGTCGAGATCATTATGTGAATAAAATTAAACTCTTTATGTTTATATAGGAGAAATATTTTTATTTTATTTTGGTGAACAAAATTGTTTGCTATAAGAACTGTTAAAAACCCCTACCTTAACTCGCTAAGACCTCTAATACATCTTCATCATATCAGGCCCAACTCAGCTCCCAGCTCGCGCGAGGTATGGAAGTAAAAGGTAAAAGAAAAGACCAAGATTTACCAGAAATGTGTGCAGTGCATTCGTATTTGAATGGTTACTCAAAATTCTCCGCGGTGACGATGGGGGACAAAGCGACAAAGTTTCTTGTTAATAACTACAGTATACCCCTATTATGACAGAATGAAGATTTGTGTACAATGTTTAGGTGTGAAGCCATTCTAAAATGGTCAAAAACGGCCTTTTAAACGCAGTTCTTTTAATCTAAATATCATTTAATATTTCAAAAACGTTCTGTGGTAGGAACATCTATTAACTCTTTATCTCCATTAATGTTTAATCAGAAATGATCCACGTACAATATTGTTTGTGTAAATTTACGATTTCTAGTCGACTGTATCACAGAGTTGATGGGCGTGTTATGCATGCTCTTAATCAACAGTAGGCAAAGGATTGCCCATAAGTTGTCTCGGAAAGTACATAAGAGCTAAACTCCGGTCCAGATAGACTTCATTACAACCTGGATGGACGTTAAAGTTGTCGTTATTATGGATGCGTTTTGATAACGAAGACGTCGAGCTCCTTATGTATAGATAACATCAAAGCACGAATACACCACAGAGAATAAAATATGAAAAGGAAGGGCTATAAAAGTTGGTTTTTTTTTACTCATATACTGATATAATTTGTACAGCAATAAATTTGTTGTTTTTATTCGTGGTGATGACGTTGCATTATATATTAAGTTTCAGTGGCAGTGTGTGTGTGTTGGCTATTAGTTACGTAAACTATCTAGTCAATTATTTACGTGTCGGGGTTTCTTGAACGAGTTGTGTGTAAGTCGTCATCAATTAAGAGGAAATAAGTGTATTTCTAATTAGAGCTTACGACAAGAAAAATTTATATATATATATTTATATATATATATATATGAGGAACTTTAATAAGTAATTCTTAGCATTGTCTGCTTATGATTATGATCAATTCGTAGAGTGACGTTTCAGACAATTTTATTACCGAAAAAAGTTGTCATGCTATCATCAGTTATCACTTTTGTTTATAATTATCAATAACTTTTGTCTTTGTAAAGTCAATACAATACCTATAGAATAACACTAACAAAATATAAAAAATATTACCAATGTTGGTTGCAAAAAATAGGATTGTATTTTATAAAATACCTTTCCTTTTAAAATAGGACTCAACCAAGTCTGATCTTAATTCGTTAAAATATAATATGTCATTATGTGAGTTTTTGACTATTTTAAAACAGGCTTTTCACATAGTAATTAAATAAAACTTTTTTTTAAAACCTAAACTGTATTTAATTTTATGGTGATCATCATAAATAGACCTTAAAACCAAAACTTTGGCTCACTACTTTATTTAAGCACAATTAAACACTACCAAAAAAATTATATATTTTATCTTTCAGCGACTTCTAGTGTGGGACTAATGAACCAAATCAATTAAAAATATTACTAACAGAAATCATTATAAGCAGTGGTTGGAAATATGTTAATATTTCAGGAAACAATTTTGGTGGTCTAATGGTTTAAGGAGCTACTATCGCAATATACTGGACTACTGATGATGGAGTGATCGGGGTTCGAATCCAGGTTGAATGCACCGAAGGTGGTTCTTCCAATATATCTCCACGCAAATGCGGGTAAACTTCCTTTTAATTCAAACCAACCGGTACCTAGCATACTATCGTAATTCGTACTCGTGCGTTTAAATCAAACGGGTACGCTTGGGGGGGAAAACTAGTTCAACGGTTACAAGGGACATAAACACACATACACACATATTATTAATAAATGTAATTGTAATTTCCTGCAAGTGAAGAAAAATAACAAGATAATATATTTGCTGTGCATAGTTAAAGTCTTGACACATGATTTTTATTCAAACCATACGGTTACGCTTAGCTTTATTTTTATAGACTATTTTTTTTATAAACCTTGTAAATTTAAGTACACTAGTTTTTAATAACCGTAAACTACTTACTAGATAAATATATGGCTTTAGGTATAGAATAATAAATATGCATATTTAAGGACATGTATCATTCCAGAAAACATAGCTTATACATCTCATTTAAATACATGATAAATCCAAGTAAATAACTACTTCTTTGTCGAATTCTTGGAAATCTTTTGCGTTTGAACAAAATAAACATTTATGGTTGTCAAACACTTATTTCTTAGAGATATATTTGACATTATTTTAGACACTAGCCTATATAAATAAGTTTAATTCAATCCAAATAATCAGAAGAGTAATTTTTTTTTAAAACTCTTCCGTGTTTATTTTATTTCTTAGTCCTACTAGCTCACTTCCCTAGAATAATGATTGCAAATATCAAGCATGAACTTTTTAGGCTCTTAAGGGCAAAAACAAACGTATGCATACTTGATACAGACGAACACGTGGGTTAAATATGTTTCAAAGGCAATTGTGGATTGTTGAAGTCGATACGAACGAGATTTAACCTTCATCTTAGACTTCAACCTTTCGATTGTTTTATTTATTTTTATGAAATAAAATTATCTTAAAAATGCTATTAAAATGATACACCTGTTGGAGCCTCGTTAGCCATTTTGAAATAAATCACGTATTCAAAAAGTATCTAAAAATTAAAATTACCTGCCCCCACCACACACAAACAAACACACACACACACACGAGACAAATATTCGATCAACATTTTAAACACTGTTCGATGAGCTTATGTTTATAATAATCGTAACTTCTCGTTTAACCACCCTCACCCCCTACCCGCCCACTCTATTATCCGGTTGAAAGACCACCTAGCTACTGGCTGGCTTGCAATTATTGTATCCTCGTATCTACACTTTTCAACATTTGCCTGCGGAAATAATTGTGGCGAGCGTTTTGGCAGCCACTTATTTGGTTCCAAGGGAGGCCGCCATTTTAGGCCGTTTAACTCGATATACTCTTCACATGTTATTTTTACTTTCTCTCTATCTTACAGGTAGAGAAAGTATTGTGATCGTCAAAAAAATCGAACTCGAGATTTTGATGAATTTTGACGTTTCATGACTTCCTGAATCCGAAAAAGTGGTTTTTGAATTTCCGTCTGTCTGTCTGTCTGTCTGTCTGTCTGTACCTCCAACTAGAGCCTAAACTATTTTACCGATTGAGCTGAAACTTGATATCTAGGGTTTTCATAGGGTTGCCCCGAGGGGTTTTTGGAATTGGATATCTACCCCTAAAATTAAGGGTAGTTTACTGAAGGGAAAAAAGAGAAAAAGTCGATTTTCTCAAAATCGGCTCTAACGATTTTGATTAAATTTCATTTATGAACATTAATAAATATTCCAAACAAAATGGCTACTCTCAATATTTCGGCAAAATGGCTTTAAGGGCTCCGGTCTGATGCGTAAATTAACATTTTTTATAATAGCTCCGAAACTATTTGAGATATGAAATTACTTAGCATTACAAATATGTATATATATTTATAATACAAATATTTTATTCGAAACATATTTTTATAAAATCAATAATTTTCAATCTATACGCAATTATATATATATTTTTAGCTTTTTGGACATTAAAGCTTAAGTATTGCGATCGTAAAAAAAACTAACCTGAAATGTTGATGGATTTCGACGTCTCATGACCCCCCGAACCCTAAAAAATAGTCTTTGCAATGCCGTCTGTCTGTGTGTCTATTAAAACTTAAAATTAAGGGTAGTTTACTGAAGGGCAAAAAGAGAAAAAGTCGATTTTCTCAAAATCGGCTCTAACGATTTTGATTAAATTTCATTTATGAACATTAATAAATATTCCAAACAAAATGGCTACTCTCAATATTTCGGCAAAATGGCTTTAAGGGCTCCGGTCTGATGCGTAAATTAACATTTTTTATAATAGCTCCGAAACTATTTGAGATATGAAATTACTTAGCATTACAAATATGTATATATATTTATAATACAAATATTTTATTCGAAACATATTTTTATAAAATCAATAATTTTCAATCTATACGCAATTATATATATATTTTTAACTTTTTGGACATTAAAGCTTAAGTATTGCGATCGTAAAAAAAACTAACCTGAAATGTTGATGGATGTCGACGTCTCATGACCCCCCGAACCCTAAAAAATAGTCTTTGCAATGCCGTCTGTCTGTGTGTCTATTAAAACTTAAAATTAAGGGTAGTTTACTGAAGGGCAAAAAGAGAAAAAGTCGATTTTCTCAAAATCGGCTCTAACGATTTTGATTAAATTTCATTTATGAACATTAATAAATATTCCAAACAAAATGGCTACTCTCAATATTTCGGCAAAATGGCTTTAAGGGCTCCGGTCTGATGCGTAAATTAACATTTTTTATAATAGCTCCGAAACTATTTGAGATATGAAATTACTTAGCATTACAAATATGTATATATATTTATAATACAGATATTTTATCCGAAACATATTTTTATAAAATCAATAACTTTCAATCTATACGCAATTATATGAATTTTTTTAACTTTTTGGACATTAAAGTTTAAGTATTGCGACCGTAAAAAAAAACTAACCTGAAATGTTGATGGATGTCGACGTCTCATGACCCCCCGAACCCTAAAAAATAGTCTTTGCAATGCCGTCTGTCTGTGTGTCTATAAAAACTTAAAATTAAGGGTAGTTTACTGAAGGGCGAAAAGAGAAAAATTTGGTTTTCTCAAAATCTGCTCAAACGATTTTGATTAAAATTCGTATCTAGGCGTTGATTAAGATTATAAATAAACTGGCTATTTTCATTTTCCTATGAAAATGATTTTTAGGGTACTTTACAGAAGCGTTAATTTCCGTATCTCCACAACTATTTGAGAAACTAAACAACTTATCATTGCAAAATTGTAGGACTATTAGAAATAAAAAACTTTTATTTGACATATATTTTTATAAAAGCAACAGTTTCTGAGATATTTGCAAATATATTAATACAATTTTGTGAGCTTTAGTTGTAAACATATACTACTTAAGTCTTAACGCAATAATTCTCCAATGCCATAGAGTAATTAAATATAAGTATCTAAAAAAGTATGTTATTTTTCCTTAAAGCTCTTAGGAGAAATGTTTGCATAGCAATGATCTATCTCCATTTTAGACTCAATAGTCAATATTTACATTTTTTATTGGTCAAAATGTATAAATGAATAATTAAATATCAATGCGATGACTTGAAGATCTGCAACACCTTATAAAATGTTAAAACTTTAACCAGAAATCGAAATTTTAATACGAAGTTTTGACCCTTGTGGAAGACATTAAACTGTTTGAAATGCTCTTAGGTGGACAAAGATGCGCCTCTTTTCTCATTGATTCTATATCATTGTATATTATTTTATGCGTGTTCTTATGTGGAGTGGTGATAATACAATGTACATTATTCCGTTCAGAAATCTTACGAGTTTATAGAAAGAGAGAGAAAGTCTGTGCGGTGTGCCGTACCATTTATTTGTTTAGTATGAACCAGGCTTAAGCTAACGGTTTCAATGCACGCTGTTTTAAAAAAAAGTAGATCTAAGTAAAATTCAGCGTTTTATCCGCTCCTTCTAAACAAATTCCTCCGATAAATACTGAAAAAATAAAAGGATAGTAAGGTGCTTAACTTTTTGCACTCAAGATAAGAACTAGTGTCATGGGTCAATCAGAATTCACTCCTAATTATTTGAAATATTCTTGAAACTAACATCCATCCCTTTAAAAAAAAAATCAGCCAAGCATAACTGAACGACTGAGCAAAATTGGGAGGCACAGGTGCAGTTCCTTGAAGGATTAATAAACTTAACGATTCGTTTTATAATTGAGTCTAATGATGTTTTGTAATTGCCCACATATTAGGCTCTTAAAACATTTTTACTATGGGCAAAGTTTGTTTTTATTTCTAACAGTAGAAATGGTCGCATTACGGTTGGGCCACGTATTATTGTTATGAGCTGCGTGTAAAAGGTTAGTTAGTGTTTATCCCACATCACAGTTGGGACAAGAGTTCTTTCTTGGTAATTGTAAACAAGGCGTAATGGTGTACTAACTCAGCCCTGAATGTTGTAGCGCTCCATATAAGATGGCTGTAAATTTGGCTGAGCGAAAAACATCAAGTTATGGATATTAAGACACAGCAAAATGCTAATCTAATCTAACCTAGCCCAGTCTAACCTAAACAAGCCTAAACTAATAAAGGGCAAAAAGATTGGTGGATCCGAATTCATATCTACCCGCAGGTCTATTAACTGTTATAGTTCTCCTGGTCAGTAATCGTGGCCCAAGTAAGCTATGAAGATAATCCTCCTGGTCAGTGATCGTGACCCAACTAAGATATGAAGATAATCCTCCTGGTCAGTGATCGTGACCCAAACTAATATATGAAGATAATCCTCCTGGCCAGTGATCGTGGCTCAACTAATATATGAAGATAATCCTCCTGGCCAGTGATCGTGACCCAACTAAGATATGAAGATAATCCTCCTGGCCAGTGATCGTGGCTCAACTAATATATGAAGATAATCCTCCTGGCTAGTGATCGTGGCTCAACTAAGATATGAAGATAATCCTCCTGACCAGTGATCGTGGCCCAACTAAGCTATGACGATAACCCTCCTTGCCAGTGATCGTGGCCTAACTGATATGCACCGGTCAAAACGTGCTTTTGAAGATCAATCAATAAACATATCGCTATATATTATTAGTAGCGGTGGGCACGCGGCCTAGAAGTCAGAATAATATATCCTTGGTTGTCATTGGTGAAACGGTTAACGTTCAAATTCCAGCTGGATATATTAAGGGGGTTCTATTCCTAATTAGTTCTCCCCCTCTTCCGAGAAAATAGGGGTGAATTTCCTTTAAATTCTACCTCCCTTTCTCTAATTCCTTAGCGTAATTAAAAGGCGTCCATCCAGGATGTGTAGTATGACAACGGTGGGGGGGGGGGATCCACAAATAAATGGATCTGAATAAAATTTTTGTTAACTCAACTGATTCATTCTTGTTTTGATTTTCAGCTTAAGTTTAATCTTAATGAAACAATATTTTAACTGCACATCAATGAATCATCATCATCATCATCAACTCTTTCCAGCCTGAAGCCGGGTCAGTTAAGTAAATGCCTCCATCTTCCTCTATTCTTCCACCCCTCTTCCTTCTTTGATTTCTTCTATTCTTCTCCTCCCACTTGAATACTTTCTGTTATCTGCTCCTATTTCTTTCTTGGCCTCCCTTGATGTCTTTTTCCTACATATTTAATATCTAACATTTCTTCGGCATCCTCTCTAATTCCATTCTCATTACATGCCCATACCATCTCAGTCTTGCTTCCTCTACTATCTCATTTACTCCCTGTACTTTTACTCTTTCCAGGATAACTTAATTCCTAATCTTGTTTCTCCTCGTGACAGCTAGCATGCTACTCACAAACTTAATTCCCATAAATTCATTCATCCATAAATAAACACCTTAATCACTTATAATAAACATATCTAGCACAAAAAATGTACAACTATTCAAAGCAAAATTATTAATTTTTAAATATATTTACTGGCCACTAGCAAGATATATTTTTATTGCAAAGGTGCATAACATTCATTTGAAAAGTAAAAAAGAAGCTTCCCTTGAAACAATCACCGGTCATTGGGGTGGGGGGAAAAAACTTTATAAATAAAATAGTGCCTGTAGAAATAAAATATAAGCAAATTCAAAAGATGCAAACACATATAATAAATGTTAAAGAAAAGAACACATATTTTAAATAAAGGTTACATGCCAATGGCTGGAATATTTAAATACTTAGCACTAAAAAAAAAAATTGCATCGCGTTTTTACATCAGCCATTGTAATATAAAAAAAATTACGACAGTTAAGAGAACTGTTTAGAATATATAATCATACCTAGAGGTGGTTTTTTTCAAGGAAAAGTTCTTTCAACATCAAACATGTGTTTAGGGCTGTCTTTTATTTATGTGTGTACCGAAATACGGAGTAAGGTCGGCTAAAGGGGGCATTTAGGATAGATAGAGTCTTATACTGCGTAATTCCGGGAGTCAGGTAAAAGGTTTGGTGCATAATTAAATATTAAACTTTTTCTAAACTTTCATTTTGATATCAATACTTATTATACCTTGATGGAATGTGGAAGGGCAAAAAAAGTATTTGAGGTAAAACACCTTTATATCACAATTTGATATTTAAAAAAAAATCAATATATAATAGGGCTTAATAGTACTCGTGTAGTTTTGGTTAAAGCTTGTAAAGTTAATAATTAGTTTATTCAAATTTTAAACTATAGATTACAAATTAATTATATTTATATGTATTTATCATTAGCTCTTTGAAATGTAGTGGGTAACCTGGTGGTCTAGTGGTAGGGTGTCAGACTTCTGTGCTGAGGGTCCGGGGTTCCATCCTCGGTCCAGGCACAGATTTATCTGATTGCTCAAACCTTTCCTTCACCTCTGACAAGATGTGTATTAATCACAACTTGTGAATGTGAGGAATGCCAGGCCTCCACCGTGGTTCGGATTCCACGTTAAACTGTAGGTCCTCCATTTCATCTCACAATCATTCTACCATTAAACATTAGCGTAAGTTCGTATAACCCGAACGGGTAGTAAGACGCGGTGCTAATAATAATAATAATAATAATAATAATGATGATGATGATGATGATGATGATGATGAAATGTAGTGCTGGAAAAGACTTGAGAAGATCAGATGGACAGTCAGGGTGACAAATGAAGAAGTCTAAAGAAGAATGTGTGAGAAAAGAACCATTTTGGATGTGATTCTTCGGTACAAAGCAAATTGGATCAGTTACATCCTTAGAAGGAACTGTCTTCTGCACGACGTCATATAAGAAAAGGTTGAGGGAAAGAGAAGCTTAGGAAGGAGGAGGATTCAAATATTATATGAGGTGAAGGAAAGAAGAAAATTCTAGGTGATGGAGGAGGAGGTAGAGAACACGGCGCACTGGTGGTCTAAGTTCACTAACAAAAGGAATGTAAGCATACCTGTCGTAAGACAGAACACATAATAATAATAATTAAAAACATATAACAAAATAATAAGAATGTTGTTCTTCCGGTGAATTCCATTTAACCTGAATCAATCTTACCTTTACTAATTACCCAGTGGAACTATCTTAGAAGCTTCATCATAACGGAAACAAACAAAGATAAGCTTCCTATATTTCAAGGTAAACTGAACATGCATGAGGTTATTAGAGCAGGGGCCTTGATTAACTAACAGGAGCAAATAGTTGCACCGGCGCAAGTTTGAAAGATGTGCCCACATCCCTATTCACTAAAAGGAGCAGGCGCAATTTGAGATCAAAGTTGCGCCTTTTATTTGCCACCACTCAAGAGTAGGCGCAACTTTTGAAACATGATTGTCACTTCAATACATTTAAATGGCGACATACCATCGTATTGGCATAAAATACAATTAGTTACCCAACTGTACTCCAATTAATAATAAAGTAATTAAAATAACATACGTCTGTCAAACACAAAATTTGTTTCAATTTAAATAGTTGTAACAAAGCAATTACTTACCTTTTATTGTTGAATTTTTACATTCAAACAAAGCAATGGCATCTCTTGCATTATTACAAAACAAAACCACGAAATCTATACCGTAGTCTAACTAATATTTGGCTAAAATGGTTTCATAACAAATCTTAAGTATTTTGTAAATTTTGAAGGAAATAGTGTTTTAGACAGTTTTGCATTTCGTTTCCCTTATATTGTTTAAATAATTCTTCGGTGGCCATGTGCCAATTTCACTCCCCCATAGGCCTTTTTACAGGTCAAAAACTACTAAATTTATTATTTAAATTACGACTTTAGACAAAAATCACCCTTTCTAACGCCACTGGTGTTACGCTACAAAATAAATTATTCAATATATTTTCCACCTGCCTTAATATATTCTTTTTGTGTGTGTTTCAAATATTTCTATCATCAAAAAGTTGATAGAATTTTTTTTTTTCGTCCCCGGGCAGACTGGCTACCGTGCGCAGACTAAGATTGCATGTTCAACTTTCCTGACTTGATACGTTTTTAATCTACTCTCTCTTTCTATATATATCCGTGGAAAAACAAAATATTTTACGATATCGTGGTGTGTCTTTGGGCCAAATCGGGTCATTTACTAGCGGTTAGCCCGAAGCGGGGTAGTATGGTCGCCAGACCTACACAACATTATAGGAAATGCCATTTACACACTCCTATAATTTTCTTTATTGGAACTTTTTTTGTCGTTGTTTTATCGCTTGAAGCTACTTTAGTGTGTGTAAGTGTATTTATTATAAATTCAAGGTGTTTTCCGCAATTTATAGAATTTGTGAATTTTTTGCATGTGAATTTGATACAACTAAATGAGAAATTTATAAAGCAACTCAATGGCGTAGCTCGAAAGTTCACTGGCGCATTTTAAAAAGTACACCACATATCTCTATTCCAAACTAGTTGTTTCCAGAAAACCTAATCGACCCTATTCCTATCTTGAACTAGTTATATCCAGTCCAACTCATTACACCTTATCCCTATCTTGAGCTAATTCTATCCAGTCCAACTCATTAAACCTTATCCCTATCTCGAGTTAGTTCTATCCAGTTCAACTCATTACACCATATCCCTATCTTGAGCTAGTTCTATCCAGTCCAACTCATTACACCCTATCACTATCTTGAGATAGTTCTATCCAGTCCAACTCATTACAGCTTATCCCTATCTTGAGCTAGTTCTATCCAGTCCAACTCATTATACCCGATTCCTTTCTTGAGCTAGTTCTATTCAATCCACCTTATTACAGCCTATCCCTATCTTGAGCTAGCTATATCCAGTCCACCTCATTACACCCTATCCCGAGCTAGTTCTATCTAGTCCACCTCATTAGCCTTATCCCTATATTGAGCTAGTTCTACCCAGTCCACCTCATTACACCCCATCTCTTTCATGTTCATTCTAATGTTATCTTCCCATCTGCGTTTAAGTCTTCCCAATAGTTTCTTCCCATTAGGTTCGCCAGACAGTACCTTGAGTGTGGTTCTAGTTTCTTCCATTCGCGCTACACGATCTTACCAGCGTAGCATGCAAGATTTGATAGTCCTAACAACGTCTTGTGATGAGTACAGGGTATATAGCTCATTATTAAGTAACCTTTTCCACTTTACATTATCTTGATCCATTTTTGGACCAAATATCTTCTTATATACAATTACACTAAATCTCTTCATTGTCCTGTAAGGTAAAAGACCATGTTTCACCATAAAGACCATTGAAACTATTGTTTTGTTTATTTTGAGTTCAACCTCATGACCCAAGCTTCGTGGGTTCAAACCCAGCCTGGGTTGACGGATTTTTCTTAAGCGATAAAAGTCCTTAGCACAACGTCCTTCGGAGAAGAAGTAAAGCCGTCGGTCCCATTGTCGATTGTGGCACGTAAAATAACTCTGGAAGGTATGTGAAAAAATACCTTTCCTGGTAATATTGGTAGGACCTTTCATTCTCGTTCATAGAATTTATAGTGTTCAGAAGGTGTGCGTTAAATACTTCAAATAAATAAAATATATTCTTAGCTTAAAATTTCTTGCCAACATGTTAAATGTTAACAATTTACTGACCTAATTAAATAATTCATTTCTCTATTGTATTATTTTCTTAATTTCTACTCTAATATTAAGTGAGGAGCAATTTACTCAAATATTTTGTCTTATATCTTTTTTATAAATATTCTAACAACACCAGCTTTATAAGTCAATATAATACAAGAATGTATAAGTAATATTTTAAGTCTAGCATAGATATTACAATTAAATATACAATATGTATATTTTTATTTTAATATTTAAATAAAGCTATGTATAATATAATAAAGACATTGTTTGAAAAATGCATCAATCTTTACATTTTAATTTGATAGAAAATTTTATTTTTTTCGTAACCAAACAATAAATAAACTAAGTACTGCAATAAAAATGTGTACTTCATTTTACCATAGCCAATAGTAATTTAGATTTTCAAACAGCCTCTCATTTTGTACTTAGCTTGTCCCAACTTTATGACGCTCTAAGTAAGACAATACCAAAACAAACATAGCCCTTTACATCAAAGACTCTATATATTTTGATTGCCTCCACTTCTATCTAATGTAAGCACGCAAATCATCGCATACCCAACTTAATTACACTAAATTAGAATGGTAGCTACGTCCAGAATAATAACTATTACAACAAAAAAAAGGTATAAAATAATTTTTTAAGAAATCGAGTGTACACTCAGTGTAACCTTTAATACAGCTTACACTATGGTCATATCTTATAAGCTGAGCCATAGTGGAACTATGTAAGGTAAGTTTAATCCTTTTCAGTTTACCTTCTAAGGTAGCAGTATTACTTTGATGGATTAAACTATGGCACCATATTATAAGCTATCCAGGGATTCCCAGCTACTATGTTTGGAGGCACCCTTTAAATATTCCGTAAAATATTGAGGAATCCTTACCTGGCTCAAATGTATTATGTTCGACAGGGGTGGATTAAAAAATATACTTGTAAACCAGTAGGGCTTGTAAATAATAATTAGCTCACACTATTGAGTACAATATTTAAAGTTATCTGGGAAAGAATGGAAATGAAGAAAGTACATGAAATAGTAGAGGAAGCAAGACTGAGATGGTATGGGCATGTAATGAGGATGTTGGAGTACATGAGATGGTAGAGGAAGCAAGAACTGAGATGGTATGGGCATGTAATGAGGTTGTTGGAGTACATGAAATAGTAGAGGAAGTAAGACTGAGATGGTATTGCCATGTAATGAGGATGGAGAAGAAGAGGATACCAAAGAAAATGATGGAAATGAAGTATGTAGGAAAAAGACCGCAAGGAGGCTAAGAAAAAGATGGTATGAGCAGATAACAGAAAGTGTGCAAGTAAGAGAAGAAGAATGGAAGCAATTAAAGAAGGAAGAATATTGGAAGGGTAGAGGAAGATGGAGGCATTTTACTAAACTGACCCGGCCACAGGCTGGAAACAGTTGACGATGATGAATTCAAGAGTATTTATTAACTATTTTTATTTACTAACTTTTGCCCTTCGGTTCTTTAGATTGGCCTAAATTGACCCACCTCGATGGCCGCATGGCTTAAGGCGTTACTCTCGCAGTAGACTAGACTGCTGATGACATGAAGATTGAAGTTCAAATCCAGGTCGGGTGTACTGAGGGTGTGTTTTTTCTAAATAGTTTACCACTCTCTCTTCACGTAAATGTGGGTACATTTCCTCTAAATTTAACTTTTCCACCAGCGTAATTAGTACACAAGCCTATAGCTCTAATGGGTAGTAAGACTCTTAGATCAAAGGAAAAATTAGCTTGAAAATATTCTTACTATATTGACTTTTATCACTACCCCAACCTTCGTCGGTGGCCACATTGTCTAAGGTGCTACGCTCACAGTAGACTTGACTGTAAATGATGAGGAGATTGAGGTTACAATCTCGGCAAGGTGTACAGAGAGGTTTTTTCCTCCAAAATGATTATCAACTCTCCCTCCACGCAATTTCGGGTACAATTCATCTAAATATAACCTTCCTAATCCCTAAAACCATTAGCGTAATTAGTAAATAAGCGTACAACCTGAACGGTTAGTAAGATATGGTGCTAAAAAAAATACTACAGGCCGTCTTCTCTTTATTACCCTTGACCGAACTAGCTATATAAATATATCCAAACAATGTTCAAAAATTATGAACAGTCCCATTGAAAAAAAACAAAAAAAAGCAAGCTTTTTGCAAATTCTCATGGAACCCCGGAGGACATGGGTTCACGGAAATCGTGTTTGGAATCACTGAGCTTGCTATACCTTACTGGAATGTTACAAGGTAAGTTTTGGTATCTTTCAAGGTAGAAGAAGGTTAGGTCTTTAGATGGTTCAACGACTGTACATGTGGATATTGTTGATATCCTCTAGACAAGTTAAAAACTTTCGTGATTATACTCCGTGTACAAGACTTCTCTTTCTCTCTACACTTTGAAACACGTTACTCTGAATAATAATTGTAAAATAAAAAAGATGTAAAGTTAGAAACCTTCTATAAATATGCTCATAGATGGGTGGATGTATTTTTTTGTCACTAAATCAGTCGAGTGTTTGGAAGCGTTCAGAAACGCCAATATTGCGTGGACGAAGCATCAACTCGCGTGATGACCGAACAGAAGATTATAAAATACAAGAAGCCAGTCACTCACTCATTATAAAACAGGGAAGGGGGGATATTTCTTTATCAGGATAGAAACGATCTATGTGTGGCATATTTTTTTTATCACCTATAGGGGCTATCGGTATTTTTAATTGCGATGAATGAATGACCCGGTTCGGCGGTAGAATAGATAGTTAAAGGTGTCATTCTAGTGGGTTCGAATCCTGGCCAGTTCTACCGAGGGGTGGTTTTCCTATGTGGTTTTAAAATATCCCTACTCGCCATTGCGGGCACAATTCATCTGATTTTTTTATATTTTTTTTAGCACCGCGTCTTACTACCCGTTTGAGTTATACCCTTATGTACTAATCACACAAATGGTCTTAGGGATTATAAAAGCTATATTTATATGAAGTGTACTCGAATTCGCGTGGAGGGAGAATGGGAAACCATTTTGGATAAACCACCCTCATTACACCCGGCTGAGATTCGAACCTCAATTCCCCCGTCATCGTCAGTCTAGTGTACTGTGAGAATAGCACCTTAGACCACACGGCCACCGAAGCGGATTTCCTCTAAATTCAACTTTCCTCATACCAAACTCATTACTGTAATTACTACTTATGCGTATTAACCTGAAGAGCTAGTAAAACGCGGTGATAAAGGAAAAGATAATTTAAAAAATACTCCGTGGCGTGAGCCCGCAAGCGAGCTACAGCGACCAAGCGGCGGCCGCCTTTAGGGCCACCACGCACTGGGCGACCAGCCGCGCTACCCGCGACCAGCGACCACTGAGAACGCTTGCGGTAAATGGGACAGCGCGCACTAAACTGCAGCGACCACTGGGCATAGCGAGCGACGCGCAGGCGACTAATTGGCCAACTGGACGAATCCATTAGAAAAGTAGAAATTAAATTGGCAGGTCGCTTTCTTGATCGCGGGGCAAGTCGCCGGTGTCTAAAAGGTCACAGCGGCTGGTCACCCAGTGCACTCGCCGGCACCTTAGCGACGATAGTGTCAACATTTGCGGGTACAGGTTCTCATGTGGTCGGCACAATGAGCCCCTGGTTGTTAATCTCAGTTTTATAAGCCGGAACTGCTATTTCTTTATCCAAGTAGTTCCTCATTTGTCCTCGCGAGAGTTGAGTTAGACCCGTTACAGACCCACTGCTTCACAGATACATTTTGCAAGCGTCAGATATCGAACCAGGAACCTCTGGATTTGTAGCCAGGAACTATGACAAATATACATACTTCTAATAACAAATGGTCTCTGTTGTAGATGATCCAACAGTTTAATATTGTGTCTAAAACGTGTCCATTAGACCTTTATTTCCATTAAACTATTTAGCAAACTGTTCTAGAGATAAATAAACCTTCAGGAGATAATTGAAAATGTCTATTATATCTCACACTTTATACGCCGTGTATGAGCTCATTTTTAGTTAAATATTTATAAATTACATTCGAGAGTAATTAAGTTTTGGTGTATTGCGAAATATATATTGAAATATAGCCACAAATCTATACAGACAATCAATTAATTTATTTACCAATATTATGTGTCTAAAAATAAAGTTGATTTTTTTTTAATATAAAAATCACGTGGTGTTAGTGCCCTGAACAGAGCTATAATTTATTTTTACAAATACAGTAATCCAATATTAATATCCCGAAAAAAAAATCACGTAGCTTATTTATGTTAGAAAAAAATATTGATGCAATTGGTATAAATTATTATTTCCAGTCACTTTAATTATAGTAATATATCGAATAAACTTTTTTAATTGAATCAAATTACAAACAAAGTTTGCAAATTAACTGATACTCACTTAAAAGTGTGCTATTTATGATCGAACTGGGGTCTATGTGCGTATTATAAATATATTTAAAATACCAGTAATATATAAATATAAAACTATTATTATAATTATAGATTATACAGTTTAATTACTTAAGAGTCCCTCTGTGTCGCCATAAGCTCCATTCTTGTTTTTAAGTCTGGAGCCATAAAGGTAATAAAAGTAAAGGCTGTGATCAGCTTCTACAATTCCCCCCGCGATGCCCCCC
>CABFWB010002392.1:89359-102077 GCA_902151455.1 Timema bartmani
GGTGTAATGAAGGGGACTGGATAGAACTAGCTCAAGATAGGGATAGGGTGTAATGAAGGGGACTGTATAGATCTAGCTCAAGATAGGGATAGGGTGTAATGAGGTATACTGGATAGAACTAGTTTAAGATAGGGATAGTCTGCAATGAGGTGGACTGCATATAACTATCTCAAGATGGGGAGAGTTGGCTTACTTTTGTAAGTGTGGCAATGAACTTTCTAGTTCCTAGTGCCATACAGTAAGTAACAAATTCGATAATTTAAGGTACAAAAATTACTATGGGTAACTCTTTGAAACTTCGAATCACAGCATTCAACTCTATCCTGAGACACATTAAACAATCCGTAACCTGGAATCCAACCTCCTACAAATCCCTTTTCACATTATCCTCCCAACAAACGTCTCGGCCTACCAAATGGTCTTTCATCGTCAGGTTTCCCAACTAAAATGTTGAGTACACGTCTGTCATCTAACATACGCGCCACATGAACACCCCACTTCATCCTGCGCGCCTTAATTATCCCTAATATGTTTGAAGACGCATATAGACCATTAAGCTATTCCTCATGAAACTTTTAGTCTTAAACCTAAGTTGAGTTGTTAGCATATCTGACTAGTATGCTAAGAGGTCCTGGGTTCGAATCCTGGGGTGACCGAAAAATTTATCGCTGGTGAAATATGGGTTTCCCCCTTTAATCTTAATAAATTAACGCCCGACCCGCTTCGGTGGCCTAACGCGCTACTCTCGCGGTAGGCTAGACTGCCAATGACGGGGATATCAAGATTCAAATCTCGGTCGGGTGTACTAAGGGTGGTTTTTCCAAAACGACTTTCCACTTTCCCTCTACGAAAATGAGGGTACACTTCCAATAAATATAACCTTCCTAATCCCTAAAAACATTAGCGTAGTTAGTACATAGGCGTATAACCCGAACGGGTAGTAAGACGTGGTGATAAAAAAAACAGAGATTAAGAAAAAATAAGTCACAGCATTTCTTCAACAGTAATTTCTGGCACATTATTACCAATTAAAAGTTTTGAAAAAATTAAATTTTTAACCTTTTGATAAAAATAAACGGTCTCTTGTGAATAAATGGCATCTGCTATTACTTTTTTTTATGTCACTATAGAGGGCGTGTGGTTATTTTTTTAGGTACAGTACGTTATGAATCAGCAGGTATATTTACAAGAAAGGAGCTCAAAGGGTCACATATTTCCTATTTCCTTTTTTTTTTATGTGTACCTTTATTTCGTTTGTTGGCGATTTGATTGTGGAGGTATACGGTTGTTTATTGATTATAGGTTTTGTCAGGGAAGATTATTTTCTTAGTTGTGGTAAGAGTGTTTCCTTGACGATGCTTACCATAGTAGATTCAAATGTACAGTCAGATTAAAAACCAACTAAACAGCAAGAAAAGAATATATATCAGGTCAGAAAACATTTCAAAATAAACCTAGTCATGTCGTCAATGTTCCGTAACGGTAGAGTAACTTTTAAACAATAGTATGTATTTATTTGAATTTAGTCAAAATATGTTTTGCTAAAAGTAATAATTGATAGCAAGGTTATATCTTCTTGTTTATTATTTTTATTCCCTTCTCCTTATTTTATATACGTTTTGGTTTTTATTCCATGACGACGACATGTTTTGGTGATTTATCACCTTCTTCAAGTCTTATTTATATTAAAGGTGATTGATTTTATTTCATACTATTGGAAAGTTTGTGAAATTTTACGGTTTTGTGTGAAATAATTTTTAGTAAGATGATACTAAAAATAATTACATATAAAACCGTAAAATTTCACAAACTTTCCAATAGTATGAAGTAAAATCAATCACCTTTAATATAAATAAAACTTGAAGATAGTGAAAAATCACCAAAACATGTCGTCGTCATAGAAGAAAAACCAAAACGTATATTATTATAAAATAAGAAGAAGGGAATAATAATAGTAATAAACAAGAAGATATAATCTTTCTATCAATGATTATTACTTCTTACCAAATAAACATGAACATTATTAGAGATAAAAGTAATAAAACAAAATTTCTCACAGAAACTAGTATTGAATATTGACCAAAGTTAAGACAAAAAAATATATTCCCATTGCCAACTATTATAATATTACAATCTAAATTTAAAAATAAATTACGCACTAAACGCAGAGTAAATTTCTCTTACTTATCATAGTTTGTAAATTATGAAACAACACATTTATTTGTATAAATTTACCATATTATTGTATAACTTCAAACCGTGAAATGTGTCCCAAAAATAAATCTTTCAAACGAACTACTGTAATTATTTTTTTACTAATACTAATTTTTATTTTCTTAGCACTGGGTCTTACTACCCATCAGGGCTACATGTATATGCATTAATTACGATAGCGTATTATGGATGAGTAAGTTTGAATTTAGATGAAGTGTACCTAAATTTGCGTAGAGGGAGAGTGGAAACCCATTTAATAAAAATTGGCATCAGTACACCCAACTGAGATTCGAACCTCAATCTCTCCGTTGTTAGCAGGCCAATATAACACTAGAGTGATGGCTTTAAGGTGGGATGAAATGGGACGCGAGAAAAGGCTAGTGTTTTTGCAGTTCTTTGGGCAAAACTTTTTTTGGTTAAAATAAATCAAGTATTGCTCCAGTACAAACAAAGAGTTTAATTTTTTTCACATGTTGATACCAACAGTTGTTGAATATCTGTCACGAGCATAGCGGTATTAGATGATAAACTTTTTAAATGAAGAGAAAAAGATGTCATTAAATTCCAGGACACCCTTGACAGATATTCAACAACTGTTGAGGTCATCATGTGAAGAAAATTAAGTTCTATATATGCACTAGAGCAATATTTTTATTATTTTGGACAAAAAAATTTGCAATAAAAACTGCAAAAACACTGTCCTTTTATCGCGTCCCCTTCCATCCCACCTTAATCTATACTATTAATATTAATAACAATAATAAAGTAAAATATTTTTATATTATTAATTAATAGCGGACCCGACAGACGTCGTCCTGCCCGAACGTTGGCTTTTCGTTTGGGTGGCATAATTGATTTCGATAGTAAACCAAATACTATGTGATCATCACAATTACAAATTCACAATGGATATTGAGGGGTTGTGGTGGTGGGGGGTGAAATTTTTAGGTTACATGTTCTGATATGCAACAAATATAAAACATAAAAAGTCCCCCCCCAACCCAAAAAAATTCCTAGAACCCAATTGTAGCGCCACCTACCGGGTCCAATTGTGAATCTAAGCCATCCATGGACCCACTCAAACACACACACAAAATTTCATCAAAATCGGTCCAGCCGTTTAAGAGGAGTTCAGTGACATACACACGTACAGAAGAATTATATATATTAAGATATACACTTGCAACAAAGAATTGTTTAAAAGATTAGTCGTAGTCATACGGTTTAAAATTATAGACGAACATTGAACTTCTTCGACGTTGACGGGAGAGGGTTGGTATTCAAATCCTAATGAGATGTATTGAAGAAGGTTTTACCCTCAATCTTTTCCCACTGGTCTTTCCACGCAAATGGTAGTACATTTCCTTTCAATACAGCTTCCCTCAACCCTATTGGCTTAGCGTTGGTTCAGACGGCACAAGTGATAAGAGTGGTTAAAATAAAATCTTGTGTTAAACCAATTAATAATTATGATCCTGTGCACATAAATTCAGTTTATAATCCTCTGGTTGTAAAAATAATTGGTAGTTATTTAGAGGTTATTTTAATTTTGATATGACACAAATTTTTGCTGTTTTTAGCACTGCATCTTACTACCCGTTCATGTTGTACTCCTATGTAATAATTACGCTAATGGTCTTATGGATATGGAAGGCTATATTTAGAGGAAGTGTATTCAAATTTTCGGGGAGGAAGAGTGAAAAAATCATTTTGGAAAAACTGAGATTCGAACCTCGATCTCCCCATCATCGAGGGTCTAGTCTTCTGCGACAAGGACGCCTTCGACCATGCAGCCACTAGAGCGCGTGTCATATCTTTAATGCCATGAGTAATTTGTTTTTAATCAATGTCGATTCTAGCAATTTATGTTGAATAATATCGATGTTTTATCCAGTTCATGAAATTTTCAAACATAATAATTTTCACCGCACAGTTTTCAAACTGACAATATAATGAAGGCTTTAAATGAACTTTTTACACTCTTTACTTGCGTGTTTGTAAAATCCACATTCCTGTTAAGTCCTTGTTGGGAGGGGGTAAGGGTTTGAGGGGGGGGGGGTAGCAACCTCTTTTTGGATACGAGTTTTTGTAAATCAATATTCATGTTCAGCGGAATACAAGAGTTGTTTTATCCTGAAGGTTTTTTCATGGAATACAAATCTTGTTTGGTCTATGTATGTACATTATTTATGATTTTTAGTTTACAAATTTTTTTTTTTTTCAAGTTTGATTCATCAATAAATATCAACACACAAGTTTAAAATTATTGTATTTACGGCTCTGTCCGTATGTAGGGTACCATAATTAAATTAATTTGTATTGGTTGAAAGATGATTCTTGGTCACGGGAATTGAACCCTGGACCTTTGGCTTAGCTCACCAGTGCTCTACCACTGAGCTAAGCTGAGTGAAAAATGAGCTTGAACACTGGAAGAATACTATGTAGTTCAGTGGTAGAGTAAAAAGCCAAAGGTCCTGGATTCAATCCCCGTGCTCATGTGTCATTTTTCAACTAACATAAAATATGTATTTATAATTTTTATGTCATTATGTGAGTAAACTTTTGACAATCTAGGAAACGGTGATCTTTTAATAAAGCGCTTTCCTAATGAACTGAAGTTCACGGGTCCAAAACCGGCTGAGATCGACGAATATTTTACCGGACGATAAATAATATGCAGCAAAACTTCCTACGGATGGAAAATAAAGCCGTCAGCACCAAGACAAGTGAGGCATGTAAAAAACACATGGAAATTACATACCATACCTTCCTGGCAAAATTTGTTTAACACATTCTCGCTCGCTCATAGAAATTTACTACTGAAGTCAACGGGAAACCACCATATTGATTCACAACTTCTCCTAGTACAAGTGATTTCTCCCAGATGGAGAGGGCTGGTGATACTAACCAGATGCGATGCTGTTGAATGACTGAAGAGAGACAGAAAAACCAAACTTTGGGTGTTTGTAAACTTTTAAATTTTTGACAATGCTTAGCTAAGCAAAGTCCGGGGTCATCTCACTACCCAAATTTAATCACATCGCACCAGCTTCAGTGGTTGAACGGTCTAAGGCGTCACTTTCGCAATAGTCTGTACTGCCAATTAGGAGGAGATTGGAGTTCAAATCCCTGCCGGGTGAATTTTCTTAAATAGTTTTACACTCGAATTTGGGTACATTCCCTTTAAATGCAACCTTCCTCATTCCTAACAAATTAGAGTAATTAATATATAAGCATGTAACCCGGACGGGTAGTAAGACGTGGTGGGGAAAAATCACTAATAAATAAAATTACTAGGTTTTTTTCCACCGCGTCTTACTACCCATTCGAGCTGTATACACACACATTAATTACTCTAATGGAATAGGGGTAAGGAATTTAAAATTTTAGAGTAAATGTAGAGGCATTTGCATGGAGGGAGGTGGGGAAACAAGCCATAGTAATAACTTCGATTTCCTCGTTATTGGAAGTACAGTCTAGCACGAGAGTGACGCCTTAGACACTTCGACCACTGATACGGGTAAAATTGATAAGAAATATATAACTATATTTCTAGTACCGTGTCTTACTACTCATTCTGGCTATACGATTGTGTGATAATTACGCTAAAGGATTAGGAAGGTTTAATTTAGAGGAAATTTATTTGCGTGGGCTGAGAAAGAGAGTTGGAAACCATTTAGGAAAAACCATCCTTCAATACATTCGACCGGGATTGAACCACGATCAACAGCAGTCTTGTTTATTGCGAGAGTAGCGGTTTAGACCATGCGGCCACCGAAGCGGGCGATAAAGAAACACATTTCTAAGAGGTGTTTTTAATTTTCGATACGACTGTCCTCAAAAGTAAAAGAACTTCAACCAATCCACATAACCCTACCCTACCTTTACGTCGATACCCAATCGCACTCAGCATTCTAATAAAATGTCTACTAGTTTATACCGCAGTCCCACTCCCCTAGAAGTGGGGGTTATGATATGATAGTCTTTAAACTGGGACAATGGCACGTACAAGGTCGGCATGATTATAGCCGGCAAAACAAACCCACCGGATTTAATAACAACAAACAGTTGAAGAGCAAAGGAAATATGTTGTTTCCTAGTTGGTAGTAGTATTATTATCGTTACTATTGTCGTTACGCGTGGAACGTGATACAAGGAACGGATTGAAGACTACAGGATGCCCCGAAAGTAATTTTTGGTGGTACGGAGGAGATATTGTATGAACTTAGTATTTGCAGTGAAGTGTCGTGAAGAGTGTCCATGGTAATCAGTGCTCAATTCCAATTTTCAGAGGAAGGGCGTTTAATAATTATGACTTATTAGTTATTACCTCCTCCGGTTATAAATACTCATGAGAATTACTCTAATGGGGTAGGGATGTGGAAGAAGAATGTGAAAACATTTAGTGTGGACTACACTCAGTACAACTGACCGGGATTCGAACCGCAAAATCACTGTCATCAGCGAGCCTGTTTAGCGCGTAAGTGATGCCTCGTAAATTATTGGTCTTATAAAAAATACTCGCTTGACTCGTTGGCCAAATACCCAGTGAGTTTTTTTGCAAGTAGATGTAAACTAATTTAATGTCAGTGTTCTTTTGAACGTAACAACTTAAAAGTTACCGGTATTGTATTGTACCGACTTTAAAGTTGCTCCACCATTTTGAATTTTTTTCGAAGGTTAAAAATTTATTTTTTTAACTTTTTAGAATTTTACCATCGGTTTAAATCTAGTTTGCCAAATTTCCAGTTTCTATCTCATCCGGAAGTGAGTCAGCCGTGTGGCTTTGTAGTAGTAAAATATTTCAAATAAAAGAATGTTATTTTTT
Organism: Timema bartmani; assembly: GCA_902151455.1. Lineage (NCBI taxonomy): Eukaryota > Metazoa > Arthropoda > Insecta > Phasmatodea > Timematidae > Timema > Timema bartmani. Next base: position 96,402 of record CABFWB010002392.1, read on the forward strand.
ATACTCCTACATTTTGGCTCAGATAAGTTATTTGCTATTTCAAACAGCCATGGAGATAAGACCAAAATTGTAAATTTACACCTATGTAAAGTACCCTCAAATTAATTTGAACGAGAAAATGAGTATTTGCAATTTTTTTAATCTTTTTGTACTTTTGTACTTTTGAATTTTATTATGTAATCTTCCCTTAATTTTTTGGGGAAACCCTATTAAAACCCTAGCTACTAATTTTTTTCTTGATCGGTAAAACTATTACGGCTCTAGGACCAAATAAAGACAGAAAAAAAAGTTTTCGGGTCCTGGAGCTTATGAAACGTCGGACAGACATCAAAATCTTAAGTTAGATTTTTTTGCCAATCAAAATACCTTATTTCTCCGAGTGGTCGTGAAAAAAATAATAATAACGTAAATTAAATCATCTTGACCTCACTCGTCTGAGATTGAATTCCAGCATCAAGGAAGCCCACTTACCGCTTGGTCAATCCTACCTGCTGTGAACATTTAATAATCACAATACAAATGTTCCTTGTTAACATTTTATTCATCATAATCTAACAACTTTAATTATATAACAAATATTTAATTTAGTATAATCTCAATATATGGATACTTTTACGAGCTGTTGAAAATGAACTATTATTTCTAATGTGTATTTCACCACATATGTGTCCTCCTATAAATAAGATTAATACAAGATATGGCTGTCATGGTAGTAATATACACATCATATTGAATAGTGCTCCTTCGTAAGCCGTAATTTTGTTATTAAACCTTAGCTCGAAGCATTAGAAGCTAGTGTCATATTCAAAGGTGTGATCAACACTGGACGTAGTTAGTTAAATCTTGAAAATACCCACAATAAAGTTCATGACTATTTCTGTGTGATCCATTTCAGTGGCTGAATGGTCTTAAGGCGTCACCCTTGTGTTGGACTGGCTTGCTGATGGCGGGTAGATCAGGGTTCGAATCCCCGTTAGATCTAGTGATAATAACATGGAGGTAGCGAGGTCTACTGTTCACAGAACTACTAGTAAGACTGTAGTAACGATAATAACATGGAGGTAGGTATACTGTTCACAGAACTACTAGTAAGACTGTAGTAACGATAATAACATGGAGGGAGGTCTACTGTTCACAGAACTACTAGTAAGACTGTAGTAACGATAATAACATGAAGGGAGGTCCACTGTTCACAGGACTACTAGTAAGACTGTAGTAACGATAGTAACATGGAGAGAGGTCTACTGTTAACAGAACTACTGGTATGACTGAATAACGAAAAGAATATGGAGGGATCGAGGTGTATTCTTTACAAAACTACTAGTACTAATAACATAGTAAAATAATATCAGTGTTAACATAAAAAAAAAGGTTGTGTCTTATAAAAGTTTCCTCCTAACAGAATCCTACACTACATATGATGATCTGCTTGACTTCGTGACGCATATGAGGTCGATTTACGTGCAATAGAAACAACTTTACTCTACCATAAAAAATAATGTAGGAGCCTACATGTCTCGTACACAATTAAAAGGTTTGTTATAGCCATTACCTTTTTTTTACCGTCACATGTGTCCAATACAATAAACGCATTTAAAAAAAGCCCCTTCTATCATGCTGCAATAATCACGCACATATAAAATAGATTATACTTAACAATCTGTCTGAATCAATTTTAATTATTATTTAGTACCACACCGTTTACAGATTATTGAACAAAAAAAAATGTAATATTTTATATTTTATTTTTTATAGAGCAATGGTAAAATAATTTAATATTAACAGCGATCATTTCCGAGCTACTTTATATATATTATGGGTGTGCGAAACTTCGAAACTTCGACTTTGTTTTGAAACAAATATTAGTTCAATTTCTCTTCGAAACAAACTCCAGATTCAAGGCTTCACCAATAAAAAATAATTATTGACTGCTAAAATACTCTTCTGTAATGTTTTATACTTTATAATTTATACATCAAATGAAATGATAAACTGAATTAATTGAATTGTATGGTGTGTTTATAGCTTTATTTATCAGATTAACACGAAATAATACAAGCTATTGTGCAATAAAACATTTTTCCAAGTAATTTTTGTGCTTATGCAAGTTATATAAATAGCCAAAATATAGACTAATAATTTTTCAAGCCTGAGGCCACTAAAAGAAAGTATATTATATTTGAACTTAGATTCGGATTCGAGAATATGTCATATATTCGATTCGAGTTCGCTTTGAATTGAAAAAGTGGACTTCACACACACCTAATGTTAATATATATATATATATATATATATATATATATATTATAGCCTTATAGTAGTATAATATATATATATATAAATATATATATATATATTATACTACTATAAGGCCACATGGCTGACTCACTCACTCACTCACTCACTGAGCTTAATGTTTACCCACGTCCAGATGAGCTAGAAATTTGACATTTGGCTAACTTATAGCTTCTAGCCTGTACCCGACAGAAAAATTCCAAAAAGTTAAAAAATTTAATTTTTAACCCTCGAAAGAAATTCAAATTGGCGGAGCAACTTTAAAGTCTGTGCGGTACACAATACCATACAATACCGGTAACTTTCAAAACAACGCTGGAATTACATTAGTTTACATCCACTTGCAATAAAACTCACTGGGAGGTGGGGGGGCGCAGCCCCCAACGAGCAAAGCGAGTATACATATACAGTTACTAAACTAACATAATGGTATCCGCTTGCAATCGGGCTGTACCAATAGAGCGGCTGCTCCCCGCTAGCGAAGATTGTGCCAACATTAGCGGGTAGAGGGTGTCAAATGATCAACACAACAAACCTCCGACTGTTAATCTTAGTTTTCTAGACCGGAGCCGCTACCTATTTATCCAAGTAGCTCCTCATTTGTCTCCTAGAGGTTGAGTTTGACCCCGTTGCAAACCCACTGCTTCAAAGGAGAATTCTCGAAGCGCTAGAAATCGAACCCGGGACCCCTGGATATGTAGATAGTAACTCTTACCACTAGATCACAGAGGGAGTCACATAGCTATCCCTTAATACAATATTTGATGTGTTAAGTCCCTCGCACTGATGGTCATCCGGTCTAAGGTATCATCATTTATTTTTATTTAGTAACTTACTACGTATTAGTCTACTTACTACCCGTTAGGGTTATACGATTATGTACTAATTACTCGTAGAATAATGGTTTTAGGGATTAGGAAGGCTATATTTATAGGAAGTATAGCCACATTTACCTGGAGGGAGAGTGGTAAATCACTTTGTGAAAACTACCTTCAGTACACATGACCGAGATTCGAACCTCAATCTCCCCGTCATCGGCATTTTAATCTACTGTGAGGTTGGCGCGTTAGACCACGCGGCCACGGAAGCGGGTTCTTTGATGTCAAAGAGATCTATAGCTATTGCTTCAGAAGATAAATTCAGTTTAATTTTCTACACATAGTAATCACATCACAACAGTTCTAGGAATATTTGACATGAGCATAAAGGCCAAGTGTCTCGAAAGACTCAATTGTATACTAAGAGGATCTCGAGATCACCAACTGTCTCGATCGACTCTTATATATTGAGCAGAACTCAAGGTCATAAACTGTATCGATCGACTTTCATGTGTACTGAGCAGAACTCGAGATCACAAACTGTCTTGATCGACTATATTGAGCATAACTCGAGGTCATAAACCGTCTCGATAGACACTCATGTGTACTGATAGGATCTCGAGATCACCAACTGTCTCGATCGACTCTCGTATGTATTGAGAAGAACTCGAGGTCATAAACTGTCTCGATCGACTCTCATGTGTACTGAGCAGAACTCGAAATTACAAACTGTCTTGATCGACTATACTGAGCAGAACTCGAGGTCATAAACTGTCTCGATCGACTCACATGTGTACTAAGTTGATCTCGAGATCACAAACTGTCTCGAATGACTCTAGAGGATTAAAACCGAATCACACACACACATAAAAAACCAACCTTCTTACAAGAGTCTGGAGGAAAGAAACACATCGTTTGACTTCCTAATCACATCATAAACAGTCTGCATTTCATTGTGTCGGTTTATTTTTATTTTATTTTTTTACTTTCCTCTCTCATGGCAAAGTATTTTAAACCCACACCTTGTGATGTAGTCTAATAAGTATTTTTTTTTAAATAATCTGAGTGCTTTAGAGAGCAATATGCAGTATTACCAACTTGATTAACCACTTCGGTAGTTGAATGGTCTAAAAGTCTAAAAACAAAGGGGTCCCTCGTTCGATATACTAGATGGCTGGTGACTGGGAGATCGTGGTTCGAATCTCAGTAGGGTGTGATTAGGGTGTTTTTTCCCCAAAAATTGTTTGAAAAAAAATTACTTTTAGACAAAAATAATAATTTTGTGACACTGTAGGACTATTTTTAAAATTATTTAAGAATTTATGGTTTTTGTTTTAACGTTATGTCCTTAAAACTCGCTGAGTAAAACGTAAATTCATTAATACGGGATATCCTATCTTGACCTAACGTGACGTCACAGATAGGTGACGTCTTTATTTTTTATAATACGTGACGTCTGTTTCTAGCGTTACTACTTAGTTGCAATCCGTGGGGGGGAGGGGGATGGGTACTTAAGGGGACCACCTACCTGTAAACTAAGACGCAATGCACACTTCCAGAAATATCGCGTTATTTAAGAGGTGGCTTGTTATTTCTATATTTCACCTTGAAATTGAGACTAAAAGTAACTTGTCCCTATTAAAATAACTCCATGACGTCATCTCACAATCGAGCTATACCGATGGAGCGGCCATTGTATGTTGGGGAAGATAGTGCCAACATTTGTGGGTAGAGGGTGTGGTGTGATCATCACAGCAGTTCCTCTCAGTTTTCTAGACCAGGGTCCACCTGTTTATTCAAGTGGCTGCTCATTTGTCCTCACAAGGCTGAGTTGACCCCAACCCGCTGCTTCACAGAAAAACTTTGAAGTAGTGGGGATCGAACCCGGGACATCTGTATCTGTAACCAGGAACTTTGAACTTGTCTCTATAGTAGGCATATTACAAATCTTACATTTGTAAGTTTTATGATTTAAAAAAAATCATGATGTTCACTCATATGTTATTATTATCAGCACAGCGTCTTACTACCCGTTCGTGCTATACGCACTTACACTAATGTTTAATGGTAGGGTGATTGTGAGATGAAATGGAGGACCTACAGTTTAACGTGGGATCCGAACCACGGTGGAGGCCTGGCATCCCTCACATTCACAAGTTGTGATTAATACATGTCTTGTCAGAGGTGAAGGAAGGGTTTGGCAATCAGATAAATCTGTTCCGTGACCGAGGATTGAACCCCCGGACCCTCAGCACAGAAGTCTGACACCTTACCTCTAGACCACCATGTCACCCACACCTATATGTTCATCGTTTCATGAGATATGTCGCAGTTCATAGATCAAAGTAAATGTCTATAAACGTATACATCCAACCTCCATCAAACAAAGTCAAGTTTTAACAGTCGCAATAGAATATTTTAAGATATTTACGGATTGTTTTATGTTTGTGAATAGTCGTAACTACCACTCCTATAATAAATATTGAAGTGTGGGGATATTTACCTTAAGGTATATCCTGCCCTTCACTTATTTTTTTTTTTTTTTAAGATCTAGGATTGTACT